>OU342733.1:436247836-436543392 GCA_910589765.1 Avena atlantica | reverse complement strand
ATCTTCTCTGCCTCATATTCAGGTCCTTCTGAGTGAATATATACTTTCGCTCTTGTGATCCGAACTAAATCTCACAACGGTTTTCCCATAAGGTACTGTCTCCATGTTTCAGGGCTTGAACTACGACTGCGATTCGAGGTCATGGGTTTGGATAGGTTTTGTTCATGCTGCTTCAATTGTCTCGATAGATAGGATATTAACTTGCCTTCTTGCATTAGCACACATCCGAGACCAATCTTGGATGCGTCACAATACACATCGAATGGCTTCGTGATATCCGGCATGATCAAGATTGGGGCGGAAATCAATCTCCTTTTGAGTTCTTGGAAACTCGCTTCACACTTGTCCATCCATTCAAACTTCTTGTCCTTCTTCAGCCATTGGGTCATGGGTCGGGCGATACTAGAGAATCCTTCTACGAATTTGCGGTAATATCCCGCCAATCCGAGAAAAGCACGAACTTGGGTTTGAGTGGTTGGGGCTTGCCAATCTTCTACATCTTTCACTTTGGCAGGGTCAACGGCAATTCCTCCGGCTGATACAATGTGACCGAGGAATCCTACTTCCTGTAACCAGAATTCACATTTGCTAAATTTTGCATACAGCTGATGCTCTCTAAGGGTTCCAAGAATGGTCCTTAGGTGTAGCTCATGTTCTTCTTCGATTTGGAATAAATCAGAATGTCATCGATGAAAACAACGACAAACTTATCCAGGAAGTCCATAAAAATCTTATTCATGAGGTTCATGAAATAAGCGGGGGCATTGGTTAATCCAAAAGACATGACTGTATACTCATACAACCCATATCTGGTGGTAAAGGCAGTCTTTGGAATATCCTCTGCACGAATTTTGAGTTGATGATAACCAGTTCTAAGATCAATCTTAGAAAACACCTGGGCACCGGTCAACTGATCAAACAAATCCTCTATCTTGGGCAAGGGGTACTTGTCTTGATGGTGACATCATTCAACTTTCGATAATCCGTACACAAACGGTTACCTCCATCCTTCTTGTCCACAAATAAGACAGGTGACCTCCATGGGGACGCACTTGGTTGAATCAATCCGATTTCTAACATGGAATCCAGTTGCTTCTTCAGTTCTTCTAGTTCTGACGGGTTCATACTATAGGGTCTCTGGGCTATAGGTCCTGTTCCGGGGATTAGTTCGATGATAAACTCGATATCCCTATCTGGGGGCATACCGGGCAAAACATCTGGAAATACATCGGGGTATTCACAGACTATCCGAACTTGGTCGATGGTAGGTTGGGCTAGACTCTTGTTACACTTGAATTGGCGAGGTAAGGTTTCCGATATATGCTCGACTAATATTCCGGCGGTACTAGTCATGGTAATGGCTTTCTTGGCACAGTCAATCATTCCTTTATGTTTAGACATCCAACCATTCCTAGTACTACTTCCAAACCTTTAGTTCCGAGTACTATTAGATTAGCATAAAAATCTATGCCATGGATTCGGATAGGGACGGCTTTGCAAATTTGCCTAGCCTTGGTGGTCGATCCGGGAATTTGGACAATCATCACATGCTTCAGTTTGGTTGGTTGGATTTTACTAGTGCATGCAAATTCTTCGGTGACAAATGAATGCGATGCACCAGAATCAAACAACACTCTTGCGAGTACTGAATTAACAGAAAACATACCCAGCACGACGTCTGGCGCTTCCTGAGCTTCTTCAGCATGCATGAGAAAAAGGCGGCCATTACGGTTGAGTGAATTTCCGGGGGCAAATCTTCTCCCTGGCTGGACACGACGCTGCTGCGGGCTGGACATTGGTATTAGGGGCTGTAGCGTTCTTCTTGTTGGGGCACTCGTTGGAATAGTGGCCTTTATTTCCACAGTCATAACAGGTCACTTGGGACTTGTCCTTGGCTGTGACAGGCACAACATTGCTTCCAGTCCTCGGGGCAGTATTGGGGTTGGCGGTAGCATGGTTGGTGTTGAACTTGGGTGGGGCACGTTTGAAAGGGCTAGAATTGCCGGGGTTGTTGTGATTTCCTCCGGGTCTAGGGTTTCCACGGTTGGGATAGTTAGGACGGGTCATAGGGGGTCTGTTGGTTCTTGGGGCAAATCCTGGAGATGGGTTGGGGCGATACTTTGGGGTCTGATGGGTTCCTGGTTGATGCATCATGCGACGCTTGCGGTTCTCATTGGCCTGATTGATCTTTCCTTCCATCTGGATAGCGGAGTCGACAAGGGCTTCAATATCAGCAAAGGGAATATTGACTAATACTGTCTGCATCTCGTCATGCAGACCATTCAGGAATCTTTCTTTCTTCTTGGATTCGGTGTCTATCTCATCTGGGGCGTACCTAGCTAATGACAAAAATTTGTCACGGTATTCCACTACAGTCATCCTTCCTTGCTTCAATTCTCTGAACTCGTCTCTCATTCTCTTGATCAAACCTGGCGGCACATGGGTTCTGCTAACTTGACCTTGAATTCCTCCCAGGTCATCATTTGGCCTCCGGTCATTGCACGAACACTGTTCCACCATGCCCTGGCATCTCCGGCTAGATAATGAGTGGCGAACAAGACTTTCTCGTTGGCTTCTACTCCAGCTACTTCTAAGTTATTCTCCATGGTTTGCAGCCAATCATCGGCGTCTAGGGGTTCTTCTGACTTGGTGAAAACGGGTGGGTTGGTATTCTGGAAGTTCTTGAGCTTAGATCTGTGGTTGTCCTGATTTCCATGACCTTGGTTGTTGTGGGCTAGCTGGGCTATCTGTTGCAGAGTAGCTAGGTTGGCTTGCCGTTCCGCTCGTTCAGCTTCGCGGTCAGAAGTCAACATTTGCAGGATCTGCAACATTGGGTCCGGGGTTGAACCACTTCCTCCACGTGGCATCTGAAGATTGATATAGATCATGAGAAAAGAGGGAAATTTCTAAGGTTTTGGGTCTTTGAAAAGTTTTTAGAGTTGACTCAAGTTTTCTAGCAACTTGCTTTTTCATTCATTCACTCATAGCACACAGTACAACACACACCACAACAAAGCAAAACAGATGGTTTTAAGAACCATTCTAGGAACTACGATACAGTGGGACCGACTACTACTCGCTACGCTAGTGCTCAGTGCTACTACTGCTCGGAGTCTGTGGCTTCATCATCTTCCGCATCATCGATGAAGGCGAAATCATCCTCATCGGTGAAGAAGTCCATGGCCTGGTCCTCCAGAAAATCATCGTCATCGCTGAGATAGGAGTAAGGGTCTCCACGAAGATCTTCTCCGGCATTTTCCCTTTCCTCTAACTGCATGTCTCTCTCATGGATGGTCTCTTCCAGAGCTGAGATACGATGGCGAAGACGGGCAATAATGCGCTCCTTCTTGTCGAGCTGACGGCGGCGAGACTTGCGATCCTTTGCTAGCATGGCGATGGTCTGATCCTTCGTCTTGATGATGGCCGACTTGTGGTTACAATAGTCACGGCAGTTGTCCAGTTCCTGCTGACGATCATACATCATGAAGCTAAGGTGGTCCAATTGGGTCTTCAGCTCGGGGTGGTATGGGGCTTCCAGTGGTTGACCATTTGCATCACGTCTTGGGCAAAACTCAAAGCGAGTACCCTTGATCTGATTGATGCTCTGCCCACACAGACGGGAAAGAGCTTCCTGCATTGCTCTGGCAAGTCCATCGAGCCAGTTGTTTTCCCTCAAGGTAAACTGAATTCCCTCCGCAGTGGGAGGTTCAATCTTTCCTCGGAGACTTGCAACTATTAGCCACTGTAGATCTTCTCCCCCTTGATCATTGAGCTGAGCTCCGAAGAACTCGGGATGCGGGCGCTCCAAAAGTTCCGAAAGCTGATCCAGATCCCTCTCAAAGATAAGGTCTCCTCCATTTCCGAGTTGGTAAAACTTGCTGTACTTCACGTCCATCTATAAAAATAGAGGAGGAGTAGTTTAGCAAAGTGATCAAGTGTGTCAAAATTTTATATATTTTGCAAGAGTTTTTGAGGTACATGAGGTTTATTAAAGAATTTAAGAGGTAAGAATGAGAATAAGTTTTCGTAAATAGTTTGTTTTTGAGTGTTGAAACTAAGTTTTTGGTTCAGCGTCCAATCTAACTAGGGTCTCCTATGGTCAGGATGGCTCTGATACCAACTTGTCAACACCCGGATTTTTCAATCCTAGATGCCTGTTATGCCATACATCGCAATCCCAGGATTACCATTTTTGCGAGACATAACAGAATTGGATACCATAGTACTTCATCCATTACAACGATACATAAGTTCTTACACAAATAGGGATCTCATGATCCAGTCCTTAATACAACATCAAGCAGCGGAATACGGCGTAATAACGGTAGCGTAGGCGAGGCTCCATCTTCGGGGTCACAGGCAATGCTGACGATGGGAGATGATCCTAGTTGTCGTAACCGTCCTGGGGTCCATCCTCCAGGTACTCCTCTTCATAGTCTGGCCATGGGAATAGCCAGGGACAAAGCCATGAGTACTCTTTAAGTACTCGCAAACTAATACTAACAAGAAAAGGGGTTTTTGGATAATAGGACACTAGGCTCTAGGGTTGTTTTGCAAAAGCCAGATTTATACTACTAAGTTCCAAAGCTGGTCACAATTTTATAACTCCTAAGTGGGATCTTGTATTTCCAGTCACAACTCTGTTGTGGTCAAGTCAAAGTCTCAGGTCGTTCACAAGTCATTTTGAAAAGTCTGACGGGGGAACAGTATGGCCACTCCAACTGTCCATAACCGCGGACGCGGCTATTCGAATAGTTTGACACTCTGCAGAGATTGTACACTTTCACCACAACATTCGATACATCCGTCAGGAACAAATCCTGAATTCACCATACTCAGTATGCGGATAATCAATCCTAACCTTCCATTTACACTCCCTAGTATAAGCACCTCTCCTGTGAGTTTGGCCTCCCAACCATGACCACTGTCATCTTGGGTACTGCACAGGTGGACAATCTTCACAAGGTAGCCTCAGCTCAGACCTTGGCCGTGAGGGAACTAATACTAAGGTATATAAGTTTCCAGTCAAGCCCTACCCAATATTCGGGTATTGTGGTTGTACGATAAAATTGGAATGGTATCGCATCCAGACAACCATCAGTTTTATAAAGGGCTAAGGCTCATGCCTCAACATTTTCATCACCAAAATCATCAAGTGTTTGGAAACACATGTCCAAAACATTTCAATAGAATGATCCATCATTCCAAGGTTTTCATAACCATTTTTCCACCAAGTATTCCCATCTAAAGTTGATCAAGTTTTAGGCTTAGCACTAGCATCTACAGGTGGGGTAGTACTAATAGGGGGTGGTAACTAGTGAAATTGCAACTAAGTCCAACCTTATATCATAAGCTGATATCAAGGTGTCTAGCTTAGGTCAAATTTTAATGTTCTTTATGCAACCTTCAGCACAACTGTCTAGTATCTACCAAAATTCTTGGGTAGCCTCTAAGTAAACTTGGATAAGGAAATAGAGTAAAAAGCTTGCCATAAAACTAGGATTGGTTTAGCAAGTGGGTATGGTTACATACGCTTAGGGCATATAGTAATCATATCACAAGCATGGGTTGTGGCAACAATAGGGTATCTTGCAAGTGTTAGCTTGCATCAATATCAGTATAAGCTTGCATAGTTACTAGCTTGCATAGTATTGGCTTGCCTTGTGCAGAGCAGTGGTTGAAGTTCTCCTCGGCTTCCTCTTCTAGTATCCTCCTTCTTCTTCGTAGCCTTGGTCGGTACTAGCGTCTATGAATAAATACGAGGTACACAATCACCAAACAATACTTAACTACTTGCAATCATCACACACAAGGGTCCTATAGATGATCTAGCATCATCTCTAACATTACAAGGTTAAGGATTGGTTTAAGTCTTCTTATTTTAGAAAAGTAATTTCTACTCAGTGAAGAACTACTTAAGATTTAATATTCTCCAAACTAAACATGGGATCATGTTGACACATGTCATCACCACATGTTGTAGTCCATGGGAATGTGATTTAAAGTGGTGTCACAATTTAACAAGGTTTTACCCTTTTATTTTACTTAATTAAAGTGGCTAGAAATGCTTATGAAGCATTCCTTTATTCCTTGAACATTATTTCTGCAAGTAACCTATATATATTTTTATATATTCTGAAAGGTATGGTTGAAAGTGATTTTTGAGAGTTGGAATCAACTCAAAAGCTATTGTGGTTTAAATTTGAAAAATGTTTGAATGCAGAAAAGCTTCTGCCTTCTCATTTTTGCTAAGGGTGATCTACAGATCCAAATGACTTGAATCCAACGGGCTTGGATTAAGCATTCACAGACCTTTCCAACAAAATTGGTTTCATCTAATTTGGTGCACTAAATTGATCTGGGTTGATTTTTGAAGTTGGGTACTGAAGTGTGTTTGAATTTAAAAAGAAAAAGTTTAATTTGAAATGCTGGGCTGCGCGGGAAATTCTAACGGGCCGGCCTGCTAAGCGCAGTGCTCCCGCGGGCTGCTTAAGTGGGTGTCCCCACTCGTCAGTGACACGGGGCTGGGCGAAGCGGTATGGGGCAACGTGGTTCGTTCGATCTGGTTCTAATCCAACGGCTGAGGGTCATCATCGACGCGAGACAGCTCCGGCGAGAACGAAACCTAGCGCGGACAGTGAGGGGTCCTGGGGGCTCACCGGGGTACGGGCGAGGGTCGGCGAGGCGGGCGAACGACGAAGTCGACGACGGCGAACCTCCTGGTACCGGTGGCTTCTCCTGGGGCGGCTCCAATCGCTGGCTCCTTTCTTCTCCGGCAGCGGCAGGCTCCGGCGAAATTCCGGCGGGGTGGTGCTCGCCTTGCTCTGGGAATGGTGTGGCACGATCAGTGAGGAGAGGGGAGTGATATGGTGTGAAGAAATCGTGCGGGGGTGGCCTCTATTTATAGTCGAGCGAGGGGACCGTCGGGGCGCAAGATGAGCTCGTCGGAGGCGATGTTACAGGCAGCTAAAGGCATGGGCAAGGGTAGGGGATGGTGCTGTGTCTCCTGGCGATGCTCAATGGCATGGTCGCGAGGGATGGGGCGGTGTGGTTTGGTCTGGAACGGGCGGTGCTCTGCGCGGCAGAGGCGGCGTTCTTGACGGCGGGCGGTGGCTGTATGGCGCGGGGCGTTAAACGGGGATGTCTGGCGGTCTCCTGGGTCGGTGGTGATCGTGTGTGCGCGCGGTGAGGGCGGCGCGCGGTCTATGGGTGGTGGTCGAGGGTGGCGCTCTGGCGCACGCTTGGCATGGTCTGGGCGTGTCTTGCGCGCGTGGTCCAGGGCTTGGCAACGCTCGCGGCTGGGACAGGTAGTGGCGATGGACGGTGGGCTGCCTCCCAGACATGCTGGCTAGGCTTGCTGCTGCTCCTAGCTTGCTGTCCACATTGGGGTGACATGGGGTTGCTCGGCTGTTCACCATTAATGGGAATGGCAAGCTCACAGGGTGCTAGTGTTGGTCTAATCTTTCTAGATGATCTACTGAGGTGTGTGAGAGCTAACTAGGGAACAAGTTAGGCAAGAATCACTGCACACTATAGTGTTTTGTGTTTTGTTTGATTTGTGTCTGCAACCTGTTTGATGAAATGGCCGCATGAAATCAAGTTTTGAATTTTGAAATGATTTTTGGTGGGTTTGCTAGATTGGTTATGGTGAGTCTGCAGATGCTTGGGTTTTGAAAATTGAGCTTGTTTAAGTGGGTTTTGAAAAAGTGGGATCTTCCCATATGAAGAAGATTCAATTTTGAGTTGTCATTTAAACTATGCATTTGAAAGTTTCTGGATGATCACAAGGTGGGCCTTGATACTTTGTTATGAGTAAATTCAAGGGGTGCAAAGATCCAGAAAAGTTTCTGTTAGGTTTTGAAATTTTGAGACAGCCAAAGTAGGCATGGGAGTTAAATTGGTCAAAATGACCATTCACTTGATATATTGGTTTTGACTTATTTTTCTTTAGGAAGAGTGTGGGAAATGTTTTAGATGATGTTGTTTTCACCTAAGAAACATTTTACAAGCAATGGATCACACAAACAAAGTGGTTTTAAAGAATTTCAAAATTCATGCATACACATAGACATGCTTTCATGAATTGATTTAGAAAAGTTTTTGTTAACCCTAAACTTTAGGATTAGTGTTTTGTTGATCTAAGTTTGATTTTTTTGGGATGTTACATCTCTGCGAACCTGGTAAGCCTCACCATCCTCTCCCTCGCTTCCTACATCGCCGGTGACACCACTGACAGATCACTCCGCCGCCAGCCCCCGTCGCTCGCGCCGCCAGTTCCTGACCAGTTGCTCTGGATCGTTAGATATTAATCCAGTGGATAGCATAGAACCACTTAACCGAAGAGGTACGCAGCGATCTGAGCCGCTCAGATATAATTAGATCCAACGATCCTCAACACGCGATCCGTGCGAAGCGGTATGGATGAATCAGAATGTGACGCGTGGCCTAGAGTTTGTCTTAAAACCAGGATTTTTTCTATTAGATGTTCAAGTTTGTAAAATTCATAACTTTTGATCCACACGTTCAAAATTTGCAAATTTTATATCAATGGAATCAGCAAAACAAATTCTAACCAAACATGCGCTTTGTTTAATGAATTTCTTCTGGAAAATTGGTTAAATTTGCAAGAACATGTGTAGGCATATTTTGAATATAAAAATTATTCTAGCAATGTTTTTAGGATAAAATCTTTGGCAAATGGTTTATTTTGAACCTACTGACCATATAAAACAACTTGTGGAATTAAAAGTATATTTTGTGAATTTAAAAGATGAATCTTTGATTTAGAACATTTCTAGTCAAATAAAAATAATGTTATTATGTTAAAAATGCTTTTGGAGAAAAACCTTTGGGAATGTTTTGATTTAAACTCTCTGACCCTGAAACACCAAGTTTTAGGATTTAAAAATGTATTTGTTGAACCTTATAAATTATTACTTTGCTAAAAATCAATATCAACAACATAAAATATAAATTTGATATAAAAATGGTTTATAGATAAAACCTTTTGCAAATGATTTTAATATTAAACACTTGACCTTAAACACTAACATTTGTGTTAAAATATATTTGGTAAACACTAGTAAATATTCCTTTGATTTAAATCATTTCTAACAAAACAAAATGATCTAAGTGACCTTTTTTCACTAACTTAATATCAAATGGATTTACCACTTTTATAAAATACCAATGGGTGTTTCAAATGTTTATAACCTAGTAGAAACTACTTTTACAAATAAAACAATATTTGGCATGCTTGCATGCATTGCTTTGATTTTATTATTATTCTATGTGATGATTGCTTGAATGGTAGATTGAATTTGTGCCTTGGTTGAATTGTAGTGGAATTTGGAGAGTGTGACTATTGCAAGATCAAGGAGTGAAATTATATTCTCTACCAAAAAGGCAAGTGATGCTTCATACTTTTGTCCCATTATTTTCACTATGCATTAGTGATATTTCTAAGTAGGACTTGCATGGAATTTTGGCTAAGTATAAACTATGCCATGGGAAATCCTAGTAGATGAAACCTTAGTAGAATTATTCTAAGTTAAGATTCCTACTACTATCATGCTTAGCTTAGCTAGTAGAAAACAAGGGTGGATTATATTCATGCTATGGAATATTTCTAAGTCAAGGACTTGTGTTTTGTTTAATAAAAAAAGTAAATGAATGAATCTCCTGGGTGGAATGGAAAGAAAGGTTTTTGTTGAGTGGTTACACAAGGCCCATTTCTATGGTTTACCTTGTGTATCTCACTTGTGGAAATCCACCCAGGAACAAAGAGATTTGAGATGTCAAATGTTGAGAAGCTTCTAGTGCAGCCACATGGCATTATGGGCTCTGCCTGGATCATATAGGTTGCAATAACTTAGCCAAATGGACAGTTGATGGTAGGGGATGATAGGTTGGAACGCATCTATTTTGGTGTAAGGGAAGTCTTCTGAAAGATCTTGTCTTGGTGAAACCAAGTCTTGTGGGGAAAGTGCACAACCTCTGCAGAGTGAAAAATCTAAGTACTTAGCCATGTCCCTGGTAAAGGAAAATTTGAGCATCAAGACATGGAAGCTATCAAGAATCTCCTCATCCCAATTTCTAAGTTAAAAACTTGTGGTTGAACAAGGCTTGAAGGATCACCAATTTCTATTGGGAGATGCATTGGGAGTTTTTGCTAAACAAAAACTTAGTGTTTTCAAATGATAAGGAAAATCCATTTTGAGCAAAGCAAGCCTAATCTTCACCTAACCAAAAGCATATAGATGATAGACTCCACTATATTACCATAGTATCACTTGCCAATACAATTCAAATGTATTGACCCTTGTGGCTGTAACTTATTATGTTGCATGTTTGTTTGATGTTAGTGAAGTATGTCGATCAGGATTACAAGTCTACAACCAACATGATTGCCTGTGGCACTTTGAAGATGAAGTACCCCATGCTATAGTTATTTCTGCTGCATTGTAATGAGATAGCCAATTGAGCTATGTAAGATGTAATGAATTATTTTATTCCTGGTTATAAACTTGTATTATGACCTTTGTTTCTTGATATTACATCTTAATTGTGGATGCTGGCTATTGATCCAGCGACTAGCATTGTAAACACAGGGATCTCTACCTTATTAAAGGTTGGTACCTCTACAGATGGTATCAGAGCACTGTGTTGCCTGTAGGATTGTAACCCTAGGATTGGACAAAACCCCTTAGAAAAATAGGAGTTGAATTTGTTCCAAAACTTATTTACAAACAATCTTGTATACTCTTTCCTCAACCTTTTGGTTTTGATTCTACATCTCTTCTATTTCAACTTGATGAGCAAAGACCTCAACCATGAGCAAAGACCTCAACTTTATTTCACCAAGGACTTCAACTTGGATATCACTAAGGACTACAAGTGAGACAAGAAATGTTACTCAAGACTTGAAGACTAAGGAAACACAACCTAGAAGAAACCATCATCACCTCTGAAGTTTTGTGACCAATATTCAAGAAATTTCTCCAAGGCTAAAATGATCTTGTTCTAGAAGAAACAACTAAGAAGGATGGAATGATCTCAAGTGAACCATATAGTTGGACCATCATATTTGGTTTAGATCAAACCCACCAACTTATGTGGTGTAGCAAAAACAATTTTGTTGCCTAAAATGTTCTTGAACTTTGTTGTTTGAGTGGAATGTTTGTATGTGATTGTGTGCACATTTCTTGTCTGAATTGTGATGTGTGTGATTAGAATTATTTCCTTAGAAATCTTTTGCCTATTCTAATCCCAATCCAACCCAAACAGATGACTACTCCAAGAAACTCCAACATCAAGAATGGTGACAACAATAACCAAGAGATCAACATGAGAGAACTCATAGTAACCCAAACCCAGTTGAACCAAGTGACAACTCAGTTTTTAGCCAACAAAATGAGTTAGACCCAACCATGCAAAAGTTTTTGGAAATTCAATCCCAATTGTTGCAAGGGATGACCACTCAAATGATCAACATGAAAGACAACCTTTCCCAAGGAGATGGTGACAACGATGATGTCAAGGATGATATTATAGAAGGAACTCAAGCTTGCAATATTTGTGGAGACAAGGATCACACTTCCAAAGAGATTGTAGATCAATGCCCAAATTTTGAAGAGAAACATCCAACTAATCAATGCCCTACATCTCAAGCTACTTGTTTCCTATGTGAAGGAAATAATCATGTCCCTATCCAATGCCCCATCTATTCCATAGTTCAACAAAGGAAACAAGGTGGAGTGCATCAACAGATTGTAAACCCCCATGAGGGAACAACTTCTACCAAGAAGGATGAAGACAAAGGAAAATCTTAGCTTGCACCTTAATGCAATATGACTCACCTTGATGGACAAAAGAGGAAACATATGTATTATCCAAGAAAAAGATCAAGGAGACCAGGAGACTTTCCCACCTTTGAGGTGAGATATGAAGAGCATGAACTAGAAGAACTCCTAGCTTTGGAGAAACCCAAGAAGAAGAAGGACAAAAGCCAAGTGCAATGTTGCCATTGCAAAGAGATGGGACACTATGCCAATGAATGTCCAGAGAAGAAGAAGAAGTATAAGGAAATTAGCCAAGTGTGGTGCAACAACTGCAAAGAGCTAGGCCATTATGTATCAACTTGTCCACAGAAGATACGTGAAGAGCTCAATCTTGTCACATGTTACAATTGTGGTGACAAAGGACATTATGCAAGCAATTGTCCAGAAAAGATGAAGCACAAAGTAAACAAGCCTATGAAGGATCTCAGCCTTGTCACCTGCTTCAAGTGTGGAAACAAAGGACACTATGCAGATGTTTGCCCAGAGAAGTTTCATCAAGATCCCAAGAATGCCAAGATGTAATCTAGTTGGAAAAATTTTAAGGGTGGTTATACCCTAGTTGCTTTGAGACAACTTGTAACCCCTATCTTTCCTAAATCTCGGGACGAGATTTCTTTTAAGTGTGGTAGCCTGTCACATCCCAAAATTTTCCAAATTTTGTAATGTGAAAAATAAATAAACAAAATAAATAATTGTTGAAATTTAGGGTGAAAAGAAACTTTTTTATTCCAAATGGAAACATTAAAACCATCTTGAACAAACTTTGAATACAACTATTTTTTTTTCCAATCAAGTGAAATGCATTATTCTTAAATGCATCTTGAAATTTAAACACTTGGAAAATAAACCAAAACCCTAAAACCCTAATGGGAGATTCCCAGGATATCTCTAAGACCATGGATTTGATCCATATAAAATTTGTCAACAAACATTTATAAATGATCAAGAATGATAAATGGAAATATTTTAAAACCATAGAAATTGATTTCATTCAATTTGTAACCATAGATAAAATATTATGAATTTAGTAAGATAAGGAAATTGAATTTCCAAAGTTAATAAAGCACCTATGTAAAAATCCATACCAAATGGTGAGCAAATAATCCTAAAGAGATTTAAAAGGATAAACAAATATCAAATAGGATTTTACAAATTGGAATCACCAAGTTTGGACCTTTAAATAAAAAGATATGGATTTTACAAGATAAAGTAAGAAATAAATAAATAAATAAATAAGGACTATTTTAAAAGGCCAAATTAAAACTTGGCCAAGCAAATAAAATAAAATATTTTTTGTTTAATAAAAAGGGTAAAGGTTTATTTAAATAAAATCTTGAGGATTTATTATTATCCAATTTCATTTAAAGACTTTTTCCATTTTAAATGAACATTAAAAACATAATAAAGTATTTTTGAATAATAATTCAAAGTGTTTTATTTTAAAATAAAACCTACTGAAAAGGTTTGGAAAAATTAGGGTTTTCACATGGAGCTTGAAAACATTATTAAATCTTAATTGAATTAATACAAGGGCCTATTTTAAATAATTAATATACCCTAAAAAGAATAAAAGAAATATTCTGATTTTGACTTTAGAATTTATTAGTAAACAATATTTGATTATACACAAAGTTTGGTGGAGGTTTGAATTCAAATAGTGTTTGAATTATTTAAATAAAAATCAAAATAGAATAATGGAAATAGAAAAATAAAAATGAATCAGTATAAAAAATGAAAAAAATGAAGCAAAGCCAGCCCAGCCAGCAGGCCCAGTCCAGCCCATTCCCCAGCCCAACTAAACCACCCCGAGCGAATCGTTTTTCACCTAGACCCACACCCGCATCGCCACTGAATGCCTGGACCCACTCTTCCTCTCTCTCTCACTATCAAGCAGACCCCACCAGTCAGTCTTCTTCCTCACCCGCGCGACGACCACGCCCTCTCCTCGCTGCCGTTGCCAGACGTAAATTCCTCGCGTTAATTCGCTTCAGTGCGGGAGTAAACCCCGCCCTCGATTATGCCCTCTTATTCGCCTGTTCCCCCTCTCCATTTCCCCTCTCTCGCTCGCACTAGATCACCCACAGGCTGCTCCAATTCCTCTCAGCACCGCCACTGTCTCCTATGCACTCCGGCGACAATTCCGGCCGCCACTCGCCACCCCTTGCATCCCAGTTCCCGCGAGCCTGTTCCCCATCACCCCCTGAACCTCCCAGTAGCCTCGGCTTTCCCGCGCACGCCTCAGATGCTCGGCAACGACGACGCCCACTACTAGAGAAAAGGCTATAGGAGACATGCTTATGCGAGGCACATTTAGACCATATGCGCCTCCTATAAAATAGGCGACGACCACTCCTTCTCCATGCACCTCTAGTATAAAAATAGGCGAGGCGCATATGATAAGAATGCGCCTCCTATAATCCCTGTACGAACTAAATCTAGCAGCCCCATATTATGCGAGGCGCATTCCATTCATATGCGCCTCCTATATATTAGATAGGCGAGGCGCATATGGGCAGAATGCGCCTCGCATAATATGTGTGGGCCCGCGTGTTGGTAGGTGCACGAATATGCGAGGCGCATATGGTTATATGCGCCTCCTATATTTGATAATATGCGAGGCGCATATGGTCATATGTGCCTCAAGTAACTCCTGCGGGCCCGGGCGGAGGTAGGTGGCCGCATATGCGAGGCACATATTTCTATATGCGCCTCCTATACTTGACAATATGCGAGGCACGTATTGTCATACGCGCCTCCTATACGCTGACGGCCCCACCCCATCTCCTACCACAGCCACACGACCCCACCCCGCGTGTCCACCTCGTCCCTCACCAACCACGTTCGCGACCCCTCCCTCGCTCTCTAATCCCCGTCGCCGCCAGGCTCCCTCGCCCAGGCTCCGTAGCCACCGGCCGCCCCCCTCGCCTTCCGTTGCTCCGTGCAAGGCCCGCGTCTCTACCCCGCGGCCCCTGCTTGTGTTGCTCAGGTCGCCCGCACGGAAGGACCGCTCTTGCTCTCGCCCCTGCCTCAATCCACCATCGGCAGCGCCGCCTTGCTACCCACACGTCGCTGCTTTGGCCCCCTCCCCCGACGCCGCTGCTTGGCTCCGCTCACGCTGCGCCCTATGCCGCCGCCTGGCCGCCCCACGCAACCTTGCTCAATCTTCGGCGGTCCCCCAAGATCTGTGAGCAGCAGTGCCCCAAGATCTTTGAGTGGCGGTGCTCGATCCGTCGACATCGAAGACGAAGGAGAAGGAGGACGGTGAAGGAGGCTGGGGTCGCGGACGCGGAGCACGGTGAGGAATAGGACGAGGAGGGTGATGCCCAGGAGCAGATGCAGCTGCAGCAGCACCGGTGACCGGCCGTGTCCGCCCGCCCGTCTCCGGTGCGCCGCGGTTTCGATACTGCAAAACCGCGGCTATGTAGCCTTCGACCTCGCGCTCGCCAAGGTACGTCAGTCTAGACAATTGTGCAATCGAAACTTGCTAGAGTTTGCCCACGTACATCAGTCTAGCTGATGAATTCTTGAAGAAGAAGAATAGGATGATCTTATTCTTGTTCTTGTTTTGTCCTCCTTGATCGATCATTGGAGTAGGTTCCAACCGTTGTAGCCAGCTATGGGACAAGAATTAATCTATTCTAGGAAATTGTTGCTCCCTGCTTGTTGCTTGTGGTAATCACTGATTTTCTCTGATGGAGTACTATTCAGTCCTGCTTGCATAGATTATCACTAATTTTCTGTTATAATCATTAACATTCTGCTTGCATAGATTATCAATACGTGTCACTATTTCTGTGATGGAGTACTCCATTTTTTCCTTGAGAATTGTTTTAACTGCAATTTGCTTGTGCAGAAATTGGCTTGTGCTGGAGTAGATACTTGTGATGTTAACCAGTGCTGGAGTAGAAATTTCCTTGGTAGCTTATACTCTCTTGTCTATGTTAACCAGTACTTGGAACTAGGAGTAGAACATCATACTATAAGAATAAACTGCAATTTCTTGTCTGATGTTGGAGTACTCAGTAAATTATTGCTGGAGTATATGTACTTGTTCACTGAAATTGAACTTGAACTTGCACTTAAACGTATTTCTCGGTAGGAATAGTACAAACTTGAGTGTATCTTAATCTTGAATTTATGGGAATGAGAAAACTAAACATGGAGTAAAAAAATGTAGCTTAACTCCATCATATTTGCTGTAAGATGATAGTCTTGTTGCTGATTAATTTTTCCTTATTTGTTGCTGATAGTCTTTGTTCTTTTGTGCTTTCTTTATAAGATGCATAAAATTCAGGTTTGGAATCAGTAATCACCATAGTTGCTACTATGAACTACTATTGCTATGAACTGCTGCTACTGCTATCAAATTGATGCTGTTATTAACTACTGCAGCTGGGGAGCATAGGAGGAGCCAAAGAGGAAGAGCCGACGAGGAGAAGCTGGTGAGGAGAAGCGTGGAGGTACGGCGAGACTGTGCCTGGACGTGCACCCAGCCTAGAGGACAACGGTGCAAGCCGAGACTACACCGAGACGGTCGGTGTTTGGGAGCACCTTGCGGGAACACGAGATATCCGACCCTTAGCAGGAGCTCTAGCCTTCTCCCCTGGTCGGCAACACGTGGACGGCTGGCACGGTGCAAGGTGGGTGTCGGGGCATGTTGTGTTGGCCAGACCTCAGCAGCAGCCCTGGCCTTCTCCCTTGGACGACAACACGTGGACGGGCCGGCGTGGTGCAGGGTGGGTGCCAGGCACGCAGTGCTCGCCGGACCGCAACAGGAGCCCTGGCCTTCTCCCCTGGACGACAACGAGTGGACGGCCATGGCGGTGCAGGGTAGGTGTCGGGCGCGCGGTGCTGGCCAGACCTGTTGGGTGCTGGCCGTATCTGGATTCAAGGTGTTGCCGGCGCGTGTAGAGTGGGAACTTGTCGAAACACTTGGTGTTGTGTGAAAACTTGGCACTTGTTGATTTTAGTTTATGTATGAACTAGTATGTCGCGGTTGATGTGTAATGTACTTCTATTCATGTTGGTTCTATTATGCTTTGGCCAATTGCAAGTTTCTGGAAAATTTTGTGTTATTTATACTATATTCTGGACTGTATTGTATATTTGAATATCCATATACTGTTATTTATAGTGATCCGTAAAACTTGAATTTCGAAAATATTATAGGAGGCGCATATAGGACACTATAGGAGGCGCATATACAATAAATATACGAGGCGCATTGTGAAACATATGCGAGGCGCATATGATATGCGCCTCCTATACTTCACATATGCGAGGCGCATATCCTATACTTCACATATGCGAGGCGCATATCGATATGCGCCTCGCATATGTGAAGTATAGGAGGCGCATATCATATGCGCCTCGCATAAAAAATAGCCGAGGCTCAAAGGTAGAGGCGCATATGATATGCGCCTCGCATAAGCTTTTAGGTGCGCCTCACATAAGCTTTTCTCTAGTAGTGGCCTCCTCGCCACCGCCGTCTACAAACAACTCCGGTGAGCTTTATCGCATAAGCCAGTGCGCGCCTCAACCAGAGACTCGTACCCATTTGATCGCCTGTGTCTTGTGAACGTCTAGGTGCTCGCCATTCGCTTGCGCAGGACCTAAAGACTCGCCTTCGATGTCGACAGCAAGCGCCAGATGCAGACGACGACTCCGGTGAGAAATTGCATCCACCCTCGTGCACCCCTGTCCCCAAAACAACCACCTCGAGCTTCAGCATGTCTCTGCGAACCTGGTAAGCCTCACCATCCTCTCCCTCGCTTCCTACATCGCCGGTGACACCACTGACAGATCGCTCCGCCGCCAGCCACCGTCGCTCGCGCCACCAGTTCCTGACCAGTTGCTCTGGACCGTTAGATATTAATCGAGTGGATAGGATAGAACCACTTAACCGAAGAGGTACGCAGCGATCTGAGCCGCTTAGATCTAATTAGATCCAATGATCCTCACCATGTGATCCGTGCGAAGCGGTATAGACGAATCAGAACGTGACGCGTGGCCTAGAGTTTGTTTTAAAACCAGGATTTGTTCTATTAGATGTTCAAGTTTGTAAATTTCATAACTTTTGATCCACACGTTCAAATTTTGCAAATTTTATATCAATGGAATCATCAAAACAAATTCTAACCAACCATGCACTTTGTTTAACGAATTTCTTCTGGTAAATTGGTTGAATTTGCAGGAACATGTGTAGGCATATTTTGAATATAAAAATTATTCTAGCAATGTTTTTAGGATAAAATCTTTGGAAAATGATTTGCTTTAAAACTACTGACCATATAAAACAACTTGTGGAATTAAAAGTATATTTTTTGAAGTTAAAAGATGAATCTTTGATTTAGAACATTTCTAGTCAAATAAAAAAAGTTATTATGTTAAAAATGCTTTTGGAGAAAAACCTTTGGGAATGTTTTGATTTAAACTCTCTGACCCTAAAACATCAAGTTTTAGGATTTAAAAATGTATTTGTTGAACCCTATAAATTATTACTTTACTAAAAAGCAATTTCAACAACATAAAATATTGATTTGGTATAAAAATGGTTTATAGATAAAACCTTTTGCAAATGATTTCAATATTAAACACTTGACATTAAAACACTAACATTTGTGTTAAAATATATTTGGTAAACACTAGTAAATATTCCTTTGATTTAAATCATTTCTAACAAAACAAAATGATCTAAGTGACCTTTTTCACTAACTTAATATCAAATGGATTTATCACTTTTATAAAGACCAATGGGTGTTTCAAATGTTTGTAACCTAGTAGAAACTACTTTTACAAATAAAACAATATTTGGCATGCTTGCATGCATTGCTTTGTTTTTATTATTATTCTATGTGATGATTGCTTGAATGGTAGATTGAATTTGTGCCTTGATTGAATTATAGTGGAATTTGGAGAGTGTGACTATTGCAAGATCAAGGAGTGAAATTATATTCTCTACCAAAAAGGCAAGTGATGCTTCATACTTTTGTCCCATTATTTTCACTATGCATTAGTGATATTTGTAAGTAGGACTTGCATGGAATTTTGGCTAAGTATAAACTATGCCATGGGAAATCCTAGTAGATCAAACCTTAGTAGAATTATTCTAAGTTATGATTCCTACTACTATCATGCTTAGCTTAGCTAGTAGAAAACAAGGGTGGATTATATTCATGCTATGGAATATTTTTAAGTCAAGGACATGTGTTTTGTTTAATAAAACAACTAAGTGAATGAATCACCTGGGTGGAATGGAAAGAAAGGTTTATGTTGAGTGGTTACACAAGGCCCATTTGTATGGTTTACCTTGTGTATCTCACTTGTGGAAAGCCACCCAGGAACAAAGAGATTTGAGATGTCAAATGTTGAGAAGCTTCTAGTGCAGCCACGTGGCATTATGGGCTCTGCTTGGATCATATAGGTTGCAATAACTTAGCCAAATGCACAGTTGGTGGTAGGGGATGATAGGTTGGAACGCGTCCATTCTGGTCTAAGGGAAGGCTTCTGAAAGATCTTGTCTTGGTGAAACCAAGTCTTGTGGGGAAAGTGCACAACCTCTACAGAGTGAAAAATCTAAGTACTTAGCCATGTCCCTGGCAAAGGACAATTTGAGCATCAAGACATGGAAGCTATCAATAATCTCCTCATCCCAATTTCTAAGTTAAAAACTTGTGGTTGAACAAGGGTTGAAGGATCACCAATTTCTATTGGGAGATGCCTTGGGAGTTTTTGCTAAACAAAAACTTAGTGTTTTCAAATGATAAGGAAAATCTATTTTGAGCAAAGAAAACCTAATCTTCACCTAACCAAAAGCATATAGATGATAGACTCCACTATATTACCATAGTATCACTTGCCAATACAATTCAAATGTATTGACCCTTGTGGTTGTAGCTTATTATGTTGCAGGTTTGTTTGATGTTAGTGAAGTATGTCGATTAGGATTACAAGTCTACAACCAACATGATTTCCTGTGGCACTATGAAGATGAAGGACCCCATGCTATAGTTATTTCTGCTGCATTGTAATGAGATAGCCAATTCAGCTATGTAAGATGTAATGAATTATTTTATTCCTGGTTATAAAGTTGTATTATTACCTTTGTTTCTTGATATTACATCATAATTGTGGATGCTAGCTATTGATCCAGGGACTAGTATTGTAAACACAGGGATCTCTACCTTATTAAAGGTTGGTACCTATACAGATGGTATCAGAGCACTGTGTTGCCTGTAGGATTGTAACCCTAGGATTGGACCAAACCCCTTAGAAAAATAGGAGTTGAATTTGTTCCAAAACTTATTTAGAAACAATCTTGTATACTCTTTCCTTAACCTTTTGGTTTTGATTCTACATCTCTTCTATTTCAACTTGATGAGCAAAGACCTCAACCATGAGCAAAGACCTCAACTTTATTTCACCAAGGACTTCAACTTGGATATCACTAAGGACTACAAGTGAGACAAGAAATGTTACTCAAGACTTGAAGACTAAGGAAACACAACCTAGAAGAAACCATCATCACCTCTGAAGTTTTGTGACCAAGATTCAAGAAATTTCTCCAAGGATACAATGATCTTGTTCTAGAAGAAACAACTAAGAAGGATGGAATGATCTCAAGTGAACCATATAGTTGGACCACCATATTTGGTTTAGATCAAACCCACCAACTTATGTGGTGTAGCAAAAACAATTTTGTTGCCTAAAATGTGCTTGAACTTTGTTGTTTGAGTGGAATGTTTGTATGTGATTGTGTGCACATTTCTTGTGTGAATTGTGATGTGTGTGATTAGAATTATTTCCTTAGAAATCTTTTGCCTATTCTAATCCCAATCCGACCCAAACAGATGACTACTCCAAGAAACTCCAACATCAAGAATGGTGACAACAACAACCAAGAGATCAACATGAGAGAACTCATAGTAACCCAAACCCAGTTGAACCAAGTGACAACTCAGTTTTTAGCCAACAATAATGAGTTAGACCCAACCATGCAAATTTTTTTGGAAATTCAATCCCAATTGTTGCAAGGGATGACCACTCAAATGGTCAACATGAAAGACAACCTTTCCCAAGGAGATGGTGACAACAATGATGTCAAGGATGATATTATAGAAGGAACTCAAGCTTGCAATATTTGTGGAGACAAGGATCACACATCCAAAGAGCATGTAGATCAATGCCCAAATTGTGAAGAGAAACATCCAACTAATCAATGCCCTACATCTCAAGCTACTTGTTTCCTATGTGAAGGAAATAATCATGTCCCTATCCAATGCCCCATCTATTCCATAGTTCAACAAAGGAAACAAGGTGGAGTGCATCAACAGATTGTAAACCCCCATGAGGGAACAACTTATACCAAGAAGGATGAAGACAAAGGAAAATCTTAGCTTGCACCTTAATGCAATATGACTCACCATGATGGACAAAATAGGAAACATATGTATTATCCAAGAAAAAGATTAAGGAGACCAGGAGACTTTCCCACCTTTGAGGTGAGATATGAAGAGCATGAACTAGAAGAACTCCTAGCTTTGGAGAAACCCAAGAAGAAGAAGGACAAACGCCAAGTGCAATGTTGCCATTGCAAAGAGATGGGACACTATGCCAATGAATGTCCAGAGAAGAAGAAGAAGTATAAGGAAATTAGCCAAGTGTGGTGCAACAACTGCAAAGAGCTAGGCCATTATGTATCAACTTGTCCACAGAAGATACGTGAAGAGCTCAATCTTGTCACATGTTAAAATTGTGGTGACAAAGGACATTATGCAAGCAATTGTCCAGAAAAGATGAAGCACAAAGTAAACAATCCTATGAAGGATCTCAGCCTTGTCACCTGCTTCAAGTGTGGAAACAAAGGACACTATGCAGATGTTTGCTCAGAGAAGTTTCATCAAGATCCCAAGCAAGCCAAGATGTAATCTAGTTGGAAAATTTTTAAGGGTGGTTATACCCTAGTTGATTTGAGCAAACTTTTAACCCCTATCTTTCCCAAATCTCGGGACGAGATTTCTTTTAAGGGTGGTAGCCTGTCACATTTTCCAAATTTTGTAATGTGAAAAATAAATAAACAAAATAAATAATTGTTGAAATATAGGGTGAAAAGAAACTTTTTTATTCCAAATGGAAACATTAAAACCATCTTGAACAAACTTTGAATAAAATTTGAATCCAACTATTTTTTTTTCAAATCAAGTGAAATGCTTTCTTCTTAAATGCATCTTGAAATCTAAACACTTGGAAAATAAACCAAAACCCTAAAACCCTAATAGGAGATTCCCAGGATATCTCTAAGACCATGGATTTGATCCATATAAAATTTGTCAACAAACATTTGTAAATGATCAAGAATGATAAATGGAAATATTTTAAAAACCATAGAAATTGATTTCATTCAATTTGGAACCATAGATAAAATCTTATGAATTTAGTAAGATAAGGAAATTGAATTTCCAAAGCTAATAAAGCACCTATCTAAAAATCCTTACCAAATGGTGAGAATAATCCTAAAGAGATTTAAAAGGATAAACAGATATAAAATAGGATTTTACAAATTGGAATCACCAAGTTTGGACCTTTAAATAAAAAGATATGGATTTTATAAGATAAAGGAAGAAATAAATAAATAAGGACTATTTTAAAAGGCCAAATTAAAACTTGGCCAAGGAAATAAAATAAAATATTTTTTTTAATAAAAAGGGTAAAGGTTTATTTAAATAAAATCTTGAGGATTTATTATTATCCAATTTCATTTAAAGACTTTTTCCATTTTAAATTAAAAACATAATAAAGTATTTTTGAATAATAATTCAAAGTGTTTTATTTTAAAATAAAACCTACTGAAAAGGTTTGGAAATATTTGGGTTTTCAAATGGAGCTTGAAAACATTATTAAATCTTAATTGAATTAATACAAGGGGCTATTTTAAATAATTATTATAACCTAAAAAGAATAAAATAAATATTCTGATTTTGACTTTAGAATGTATTAGTAAACAGTATTGATTATACACAAAGTTTGGTGGAGGTTTGAATTCAAATAGTGTTTGAATTATTTAAATAAAAATCAAAACAGAATAATGGAAATAGAGAAAGAAAAATGAATTAGTATAAAAAATGAAAAAATGAAGCAAAGCCAGCCCAGCCAACAGGCCCAGTCCAGCCCATTCCCCAGCCCAACTAAACCACCCCGAGCGAATCGTTTTTCACCTAGACCCATACCCGCATCGCCACTGACTGCCTGGACCCACTCTTCCTCTCTCTCTCGCTGTCAAGCAGACCCCACCAGTCAGTCTTCTTCCTCACCCGCGCGACGACCACGCCCTCTCCTCGCTGCCGTTGCCAGACGTAAATTCCTCGCGTTAATTCGCTTCAATGCGGGAGTAAACCCCGCCCTCTACTGTGCCCTCTTAGTCGCATGTTCCCCCTCTCCATTTCCCCTCTCTCGCTCGCACCAGATCGCCCACAGGCTGCTCCAATTCCTCTCAGCACCGCCACTCTCTCCTACGCGCTCCGGCGACAATTCCGGCCGCCACTCGCCGCCCCTTGCCTCCCAGTTCCCGCGAGCCTGTTCCCCATCACCCCCTGAACCTCCCAGTAGCCTCGGCTTGCCCGTGCACGCCTTAGACGCTTGGCAATGACGACGCCTCCTCGCCACCGCTGTCTGCAAACAACTCCGTTGATCTTTATCGCATGAGCCAGTGCGTTCCTCGACCAAAGACTCATACCCACTTGATCGCCTGTGTCTTGTGAACGTCCAGGTGCTCTCCATTCGCTCGCGCATGACCTGTAGACTCGCCTTCGATGTCGACAGCAAGCGCCAGACGCAGACGACGACTCCGGTGAGAAATTGCATCCACCCTCGTGCGCCCCAGTCCCCAAAACAACAACCTCGAGCTTCAGCACGTCTCTGCGAACCTGGTAAGCCTCACCATCCTCTCCCTCGCTTCCTACATCACCGGCGACACAACTGACAGATCGCTCCGCCGCCAGCCACCGTCGCTCGCGCCGCCAGTTCCTGACCAGTTGCTCTGGATCGTTAGATATTAATCCAGTGTATAGGATAGAACCACTTAACCGAAGAGGTACGCAGCGATCTGAGCCACTCAGATCTAATTAGATCCAACGATCCTCAACACGCGATCCGTGCAAAGCGGTATGGACGAATCAGAACGTGACGCGTGGCCTAGAGTTTGTTTTAAAACCAGGATTTGTTCTATTAGATGTTCAAGTTTGTAAAATTCATAACTTTTGATCCACACATCCAAAATTTGCAAATTTTATATCAATGGAGTCAGCAAAAAAAATTCTACCAACCATGCACTTTGTTTAATGAATTTCTTCTGGAAAATTGGTTGAATTTGCAGGAACATGTATAGGCATATTTCGAATATAAAAATTATTCTAGCAATGTTTTTAGGATAAAATCTTTGGAAAATGGTTTTCTTTGAACCTACTGACCATATAAAACAACTTGTGGAATTATAAGTATATTTTGTGAAGTCAAAAGATGAATCTTTGATTTAGAACATTTCTAGTCAAATAAAAATAATGTTATTATGTTAAAAATGCTTTTGGAGAAAAACCTTTGGGAATGTTTTGATTTAAACTCTCTGACCCTAAAACACCAAGTTTTAGGATTTAAAAATGTATTTGTTGAACCCTATAAATTATTACTTTGCTAAAAATCAATATCAACAACATAAAATATAAATTTGATATAAAAATGGTTTATAGATAAAACCTTTTGCAAATGATTTTAATATTAAACACTTGACCTTAAACACTAACATTTGTGTTAAAATATATTTGGTAAACACTAGTAAATATTCCTTTGATTTAAATCATTTCTAACAAAACAAAATGATCTAAGTGACCTTTTTTCACTAACTTAATATCAAATGGATTTACCACTTTTATAAAATACCAATGGGTGTTTCAAATGTTTATAACCTAGTAGAAACTACTTTTACAAATAAAACAATATTTGGCATGCTTGCATGCATTGCTTTGATTTTATTATTATTCTATGTGATGATTGCTTGAATGGTAGATTGAATTTGTGCCTTGGTTGAATTGTAGTGGAATTTGGAGAGTGTGACTATTACAATATCAAGGAGTGAAAATATATTCTCTACCAAAAAGGCAAGGGATGCTTCATACTTTTGTCCCATTATTTTCACTATGCATTAGTGATATTTCTAAGTAGGACTTTCATGGAATTTTGGCTAAGTATAAACTATGCCATGGGAAATCCTAGTAGATCAGACCTTAGTAGAATTATTCTAAGTTATGATTCCTACTAGTATCATGCTTAGCTTAGCTAGTAGAAAATAAGGGTGGATTATATTCATGCTATGGAATACACTACTAGGAAAACAGCTATAGGTAATCAGCACATCCGTGGCTCACATGGTTGAAGTGCCCCACGGCTAAAACAGGCGTGGCTCACCTGTGGGCAGTGCCCTACTAATAACTAGAACAACCGTGGCGCACATGACTATAGTGCGCCACAGATGTGTGTGGGCCAGGGCCCTGTTGGCCACACGCCAAACATCTGTAGCGCACTATAGTCATGTGCGCCACGGTTGTTAGGGTCATCTGTGGCGCATGTGTGCCTGGTGCGCTACGCCTAAGCGCATGCCCCCCTCTGCTCTGAAACGGCCACAAACTTCTGTGGCGCACTCGGCCTAGTGCGCCACAGGGAGTAGGAGCATCTGTGGCGCACATAGTGTAGTGCGCCACAGATGTTTGTACTCCCTGTGGCGCACTAGGGCCGTGTGCGCCACGGATGTGTCGATTTCTTTAGGACAGCACTTTATGTGCACATGTGTGACCACATCCACCACCCCACACTTCACTTTCCCCTTCTTCTTCCTCCTTAGATCTAGTCGGGATCTTCTCCTTCCCAGCTCAATTTCTCCACACATTCACCATTTTTAGCATGTAAAACTTGCTTTGGATGTTACATAAGTAATAGAGGAGGTCTCCGGTCTCTCATCTATCCTTCTCGACGCGCGCACCTCTCCTTTCCATCTTTCTCGCGATCGGTCTCTCATCTCGGTAGGTTGTCCATGTAAGGATGTGTTCATGTGTATATGGATGATGTGCTCATATGTATGTAGATGATCGATGCTCATGATGTGTGTATGTGGAGAGGATCGATGGTCATATGTGTGTGTATATGGAGAGTATCGATGATGCTCATGCATGTGTACTATATGGAGAGGATAATGATATGTTCATGTGTGTATGGATCGGTCTCTCTCTCTTGTGTTTGTATGTGAACAACTTGCCATTTGTTTTGCCAAAATGTTGATTCATTTCCATTTTGGCAAGACTTTGGCATTTCGCAAAGGTCCTAATTTTAGGATAGGTCATGCCGAAATTTTCTATCGACCATTGCATGCATGCATTCATTATGTGGTTCTAATAGACTTCAAAATTGTACCGTGTACATTGTGCAGGCAAAAATGGTCCGCATAATGAGCGAAGGCATTGTGGCTAGATTTTTGAAATGTGCGACGGCCGACATGATACGAAATAACAAGACAGATATAAGATGTCCGTGCAGAAGATGCAAACTCAACTGGGTGATCGACCCAGATTCCGGGAATCTGCAGGCGCACCTGCTCCGCCATGGTTTCATGGATGGGTACACTCGTTGGATAAGCGATGACGTATATGATGGAGACGGTGAAGAAGGTGGCCAACATGACGATGATCATCATCACGGCGAGAATGGGCGAGATGATGAAGAGTCTCCTGGAGATGGTGAAGGTGCGAAAGCAGACCGGGATGATGATGATCTAGATGCCGGAGGAGCAGACGACGATGGAACAACGTCAGGCTGGGTGCGGGACCCTTATGTGCAAGAGCTGCTTCTCAAGCAGACGAGTAACACCAGGGCTGCCGCTAGAGAGAAAGCCAAGATTGAGCAACTTGAGAAAGACGCGGTTACTCCATTGTATGAAGGATGCAGGCCCGATGATACCCGGTTGAATGTAACGCTCAAGGCTATGGAGATGAAGGCGAAGCACAAATTGAGCGACGCAAGCTTCGACAATATGATGGCATTCTGGCACGATCGTCTCTCGGAGGGGAACACATGTCCAACTAGTATCGAGGATGCCAAGAAAATCGTCTGTCCTCTCGATCTACCGCACGTTAGATATCACGTATGCATCAACGATTGCATCATTTATCGGGGCGAGGACGTGGAGAAAACCACATGTCCGGTGTGCGGCGTGAGTCGATACAAGAAAGGGAAGAAAGCACCTTGAAAAGTGGTATGGTACTTTCCTATCACTCCTCGTCTGCAGCGCTATTTCGCGGACCCTAAGGAAGCGAAGCTCCTGCGATGGCATGCGGAAAGGAAGAAGCCAGGAGATGATGATGACCCCGAAAAGGATGAGCTGCTGACGCACCCTTCAGATGCTAGCCAGTGGAAAGCATTGGACCTCGAATTCCCAGAATTCGGTGGAGATTCGAGGAACATCAGGCTTGGTGCGAGCACCGATGGACTCAATCCATTCGGTAGCCAGAGCAGCACGCACAGCACTTGGCCCGTGTTTGTATGGATGTACAACCTCCCTCCATGGTTGTGCATGAAGAAGAAGTACATACAAATGAGTATGCTAATTCAAGGGCCGAAACAACCTGGTACCGACATCAATCTGTATCTCGGGCTGTTGAAAGAGGAGCTAGCCACGTTATGGGAATCTGGAGCCAATACTTACGACGCCGTCGCACAAGATTATTTCACTATGAGAGCCGCGTTGGTCACTACGGTGCAAGACTATCCAGGTTGCGGGTATATCTCGGGGCAGGTTATCCAAGGATTCTGCGCATGCGTTAGGTGCATGGATAACACAAGCTATCTCCAACTAGAGAAAGATCCAGGGTCATCAAAAACCATGTTCATGGCGCACCGGAGGTGGCTCGGCAAGAATGATCCATGGAGAAAACGTGGAGACCTGTTCGATGGCAAATCAGAGACCCGAGGAATCCCAGAGCGTAGGAGCAGCGAAGAAGTGGAAGAGTTGCTGAAAAACTGGAAAGATTGTCCTAAGCCCGGAAAGAAGCGAAAGAGGCAGCAACAAGACAAGCCGCTGATGAAGGTATGGAAAACAAGGTCTGTTTTCTGGGAGTTGCCATACTGGAAGTTTCTCCGCACGCCTCATAGCCTCGACATCATGCATATCACGAAAAACGTGTGCGAGAGTCTGGTCGCCACCATAATCAACATGCCAGATAGGACGAAAGATGGTCCGAAAGCAAGGCACGACCTGATATGCTTCGGTATCCGGAAGGAGCTTCACGGAGGACGCACTACTCCTGATGATCAGGAAGATGACGATGATAATGAGTCGGAGACGACACAAGGTCGTCGGAAGGGTAAAAATTTCAAGAAGAACGAATATTACTGCCCTCCTTCTTGCTTCACTCTAAGCCAGGATGAGATCAAACAGTTTTTCAAGTGCCTTCTAGCAGTCAAATTTCCTTACGGCTACGCGGGCAAGATAAGCAGATACCTAGACGAGGCGAAGCAGAGGTTCAGTGGCATGAAGTCTCACGACTGTGCCGTGCTAATGACGCAGGTACTTCCGGTCGCACTAAGAGGGATAATGGATGAGCACGTCCGTGAAACGTTATTTGGCCTATGCAAGTTTTTCGACGTCATCTCTAGGAAGTCGATTGGCTTGAATCAGCTCGGAAGGCTACATGAGGAGATCGTGGTGATACTATGTGAGCTTGAGGTCTACTTCCCACCCGCATTCTTCGACATTATGGTGCATCTGCTGGTCCATGTCGTGGAGGACATCGTACAACTCGGGCTGATGTTCCTCCGCAGCATGATGGCGTTCGAAAGGATGAACGGACACATCTAAGGATACGTTCGCAACAGGTCCCGTCCAGATGGAAGCATAGCCAAGGGCTTTCTGGCCGAAGAGTGCATCTCTTTCTGCATGAATTATCCAGACATCGAGAACCCTGTCGGTCTTCCCGTCAACAGACACCTTGGCAAGCTCGACGGATCTGGTCACCGAGAGGGTCATCGCATACTGCATGCAGACTTCGATTTTCGACGCGCAGACTTTGATCGAGCAAACCTCGTCGCGCTATAGCATTTAGAACTGGTCGATCCTTGGGTACAGAAGCACAAAAGGTTAATCGAGAAGAAGTACAGTTACCGGGGCATACAGAGGACGCAGGGAGAAATAATCAAAGAGCACAACTCAGATTTCACGCGTTGGTTTAGGTAGACGCTCCTTGATAATCCCCCACGCTCGCATTCTTCTGACACGGAAAATATCATATTCACCTTGTCACAGGGACCGATGCAAAACCTGGTGACCTATCAGGCGTATGATATCAACGGCTACACATTCTACACGGAGGAAAAGGACAAGAAGTGTGATTATCAGAACTCAGGCATAACGTCGGAATTCTACACCGATGACAACGTGAAGGAAAGATTCTACGGAAGAATCGAGGAGATCTGGGAGCTCGACTACTATGGAGAAAAGGTGCCGATGTTCCGTGTCAGATGGGCAAAGAGCGTCGAAAGAGAAGACCGGTATTTCACAACCATGGTTATACCCAAAGCAGCCAAATCCAAGGCCGCCGGTGCAAACGTGGCCGCGAAAAATGAACCGTGGGTACTGGCTACCAAAGTGGACCAATGTTTTTTCATTACCGACCCGACAAAGCCTAACCGTGTTATCGTGAGGAGAGGAAAAAGAAACATCATCGGAATGGATGGAGTCGCCAACGAGCAAGACTTCGACCAGTACGGCGATCCAAAGATTGAAGATGACGACGACTACGATGCAGCAACATACATCACAAGAAGAAAAAGGACAACCCTACCCAAAAAAGGTAGCCCGTTCGAAAGAAGAAACATTAAAGTGCCGGGGCTAAATTATTCAACCGCGACAAAGAAGGGAAAAAAGATTGTAAAACGCTAGCTCAAAAAATATTGTAAACGCTTGGTCAAAAAAGATTGTAATATTCATGGACAAAGTATTATGAAATTTAGTTATACTTTAAATCATATTTTTGGGCATTTTTGGAATATTATTACTTTTGGGCATGTTTGGAATATTTAAAAGTATTTTAAAATCAAAATAAAACTTCTATGGCATATATCACCACTTTTGGGCATTTTTTTGGAATATTTAAAAGTATTTTTAAAATCAAAACAAAAAATTGGGGCACCAGGATTCGAACCTGGGTGCTCTCAGGTTTAGAATAGAGTAGTGGGCAGAACCAGTGGGATAGGCTAGTATAGTTATTAGCTAGTGGGGCGGTAGTTCTATTATGCAGTTGTTAGAAGCCGATAGGCGTAGCCCACTAGCCCATAGTGCGCTACAAATATCCGTAGCGCACTATGGCTCAGTGCGCTACGCCTAAGTGGCTTTATCCACACGTGGCGCCCGACCCCCTCTCTCATCCCCATCTCTCCATCTCTCAGCCCGAGTACGATCCGCCGCCGCCGCCGCTCTCGATCCACCGCCGCTGCGTCTAAGGAGGAGGAGGCCTGCCCGCGCCCGAGGAGGAGGAGGTCCGCCCGTGTCCGAGGAGGAGGTCCGCCCGCGTCTCAGGAGGAGGCCCGTGTCCGAGGAGGAGCAGCCGTCGCGTCTTAGGAGGTGGAGGCCGCCGTCGTCCGCCCGTCGTCGTCCGCCCGTCAGAGGTGAACGTCACCTCTCCCCTCTCTCCCTCTCTCCCTCTCTCTCCCTCTCTCCCTCTCTCCCCTCTCTCTGCAGGCCATGGTTAGGGTTCTGCTTCAAGGTCTGAAAAAGAACTCTCTATGCGATACTCAGCTCTAGTATTATGCAGCCAAGTGTCTATTAGTCTAGCAATCGTGAAGCTTGCTCTTATATACAAGTCAAAAGAACATTATTGTTGGCATATTGTTGACAAAAGCTTGCTATTGGTTCACCTGGGCATGGTCAAACATGATTGTAGCTTGATTTACAAAAGCTTGTTGTTGACAAACATGACTTGTTGACAAAAGCTAGCTGTTGACAAAAGTTAGAACTGCAACACGCATCATAACAGTTCAAACATGACTGTAGCTTGATTTACACTTTTAAACAGGCATTATCTATAAATGTATTCCTCTTTCTATTCGTAGTGAAGATTTTTCTGTCTATACCTTTCCTTTTTTCTGTACCAGTGGAGAAGTATCTGGAGATAGAGTAGGCAGGGGCAGCAGCCCTAGCTCCACTGCTTGAAATCTTGAGGGCATTGGCAGCTGAGCTTGCCCATAGCCTCAGAGCCATTGCAGCTTGATTAGTTGTTGCAACCTTGCAACCCAAGCAACAAAGTGTATATGCGTTCTTCTTTGCCCTCTCCTTGAAGGGGATAGTAGCTCAGTGGTAGTAGTGGTGGGAGGATAGGGAAATGTCTCAGTCAGATGTAGTTAAGTCTGGATGCAGTAGTTTTACATGATAGATTTAGTTATACTTTGAATCATACTGTGGAGAAAAGAGTTGCTGGATTTAGTTGATGGTTTCCATGATAGCTTCAGTACTTTTATCAATATTGACGGTTTCCATGATAGCTTCAGGACATTTATCTATCAGCATTTCATTTTAATGGATGTAGTTGCTAGGTTAATAAAGGCATAATCTGATGCTAGACTTGATGGAAAACCTGATGCTAGGCATAACCTGATGTAATAAATTACTAGTTCATATTCCTAGCAAACAGAGAGCTTGTAGGTTTAGGCTTGATTTTTTTAGCAAACAGAGAGCAATATGATCCTGGTTTGTGACCTCCTGGGTATGATCTGTGGCTAGGTTTTAGATCAAGAGATATATGATCTGAAATGCTCCTGCTGAAATCCTAGTTATGGTGATGGTTTTAGTGTTGAATGGTATCCACACATATATATCTCAAACAATGTGTATATACTGATGAAATGCTCCTGCCATAATCCTACTTATGTTGTATGGTTTTAGTACTGATCCTGGTGATGGTCTAGTAGTGCTGAGAAGGCACTACTGCAAGCAATATAAACTTGTATTTGCTTTCTGGTGATGGTCTAGTAGTACTGATCCTGGTGATGGTTTTAGTACTGATCAGAAGCATGCTGTCATATTTGTTGTCATATAAACTTGTATTTGCTTGCTGTCACATAATGACAGGTGCTATAATCTGCATGTATTTGCTTGCTGTCATTAATGACTTGATATAATCCGTGGTGATATAATTGTAGCAATTGAAATTGTGCTGGTGCTTGTATATGAAGCACTTTATTATGTCGTGTATGAAGGTTCTTGTATGAAATGAGTCCCGATTTTTGCCGGAATGTTGATTAACTTCTGTTTCGGCAGAAATCGGGCACTCCTAGTTTAAGAAAATTAGCAAAGGTCATGCCGGATTTTTCTGTGCATTTAACCAATTATTTGTTTTTTATTAGTGCAAAGATGTGTGACAACGACGAGGCTGGATGTTCTAAGCGCATCAGCGCTGAAGGAGAACTCAGACCTCCGAATAAACAATTGACATTCTGGGAGGCGGCCCAGCGGCTAGAAGACGATGAAGAATACCATCCTTCGGAGAGCGAGGATGATGAGATGGAAGACGCGGAGGAAGAAGCCGAAGGAACGGCAGACAATGAAACCACTGATGGCGGCGAGGGCACAGGGAGTGGTAGCAACCCTCCTAAGAAGAAGAAGAAGAAGCCGAAGGACCGGCGCCCGAACACGGTCGGCACGGTCAGGGAGGAAATTACCGAAGTGAGCCCATCAGGGGTTCCTTTGGAGCCCGCCCTTGTCGTCAATGGGTACGTTGGGCAAGTGGCGGCGATCACCCGGACAACCATCTCGATCAACACCGAGAATCTCTGGCATAAAGATAATGGCCACTTGCGCACACTCCTCTTCGAGAAGCTGCACGCCAGATACAAGTTCCCCGCTAAGTATCAGAACACAAATTATCATGGGAACGAAGTAAACAAATCCGCCCTCACAAAGATGAGCACCGCCCTGGCCAGCTGGAGAACCCGGATAAAGAAGAAGATCTATAAAGAAGGCAAAAGTCTCGAGGAGATCCAGAAGATTGACCCGCAGATCACCGAAGATCAGTTCCGGGAGTTCAAGGAGAGGTGTGAATCCGAAAGAGCCCTGGCCAATAGTAATCGGGGAAAGGTGCTGCAGGCGATGAATATAGGTCATCACCATCTCGGATCTGGTGGATACAGAACCGCGGAGGCCAAATGGAATAAGGAGGACGAAGAGTATAGATCCAAGGGGATAGAAAACCCCTTTGTTAAATTCGAACCCGGGCAGGTTCGAAACTTCATCAGGGCCTGTTACCATGTGGACCCAAAAACCAAACAACTCACCGCGGATCCTGCGGTGAAGGAATTCGAGGAAATTGTGGTAAGTATAATCTAATTACCGCGGATCAACACGATTGCAATCTAATCGATGATCTAAATGATTAACTGTTACTTCTTCTGCAGGAGGAGGAAATTGTTGCTAGTCATGGATCCCAGGGTTCCTCATCCCAGGGGTCGACGGCGGCCACCCGGTGGGATAACCCTTTTAACAGGGCCATGAACCGGGCCAAGAAAATAGAGCCGGTTACGAAGAAGCCGTCGTCGGCTGGCCGTCTGGCCGGCCTCGGGGGTAAGAATTGGGTGGATCATTTTGGTCCACCGCCGAGGACGCATGTGGCGCCGTCGGGAAGGAGCGAGGAGGAAAACCGAGGGGTTCAAGAACTTAAGGCACAAGTGGCGCGGATCCCGCAGATCGTCCAAGACAACCTGGCAATCACCCTCACGTCCTTCCTGCCTACCTTGGTGGAGTCAATAGCGAACTGGAGTGCGGGTGGTCGAGTAGGGCCATGCCCGATTCCAAGCATGGTCAGCAGCCACTCGAACAACGCGGCACCGACGAATCAGGCGAACTACGTGTTCGTGACTCCGCCCGCTAGCACCGCGGTGTTGGTGACTCCCCCTGCCATCACCGCGGCGCCGGAGTACATGTTGGTGCCCCCTGCCATTGTCGCGGCGGCACCGGAGCTCCAAGCACCCGTCGGTAGGGAGAATACACCGGCGGCCAGCACCGCGCCATCAAGCAGCCCTTCCGTCTCTTGCACGCCCGTCGCCGTATGCGGTGCGTCGACATTAGCCGATCTCGACGCCATCACGGTAAACAAATTGCTTTAATTACCGCCTTATTTCATGCCATCTATATATATATTACTCTTATGGCATCTCGCTCTGACGACGCCTTACATGTTTTCCGCAGACGGATTACACTCTCTTATGCTACGTGAACAACGAGCTGAGGGATGTTGCCAAGGGTACCATCGTTCAACCCTTGCAGCGCACGCTCCACTCAAAGCCGATGCCAGATAGCGTGCACAAGGTTAAAATTAGTCGGGTGCTAAGGGGTTGCGATGACCTGGAACCTCCCATTCAACCCCTAGGAGCGGATGAAGAAGAGTCGTATGTCCTCAGAAGTTGCTTCGGCTTATTCTTGCTATGGCCAAAGAGCATGATCCGTTTGGGGACGGCGGGGGCCATCACGCCACAGACAACAGCACCGCCTGTCGTGCCAGCAACAAGCGGTGGCAAGGCCCCCTTACTGCCCTCGCCGTCACCTCCACGCGGTGGGTCGGATGATCATGTTGATGATATGCACATGGCGCAGGATCCGGCCGAGGACGACGAAGACTGGAATGATCACTTCTTCAGCACTCAGTTTGGCAACGAAGAAGACCTAGCTGGTGGCCCCACAGAGAAAGCCACTATCACCAAGCGTCTGTTTGGTTCTCAGGAGACGCCTCCAGCTTGCGCCTTTACAGAGCCAGCTGATACAACCAACCGGCCCTTTATTCTAAGCCCTGACACACTACATAGGGCGGCCGGTGCTCAGATTGCGGTGCCTGCCCGCTCTCCAAAAGGAAAAAAGGGCAGGAAAAGAAAATCTAGCAGCTCGAGCCAGCCGGTGGCGTCAACAACTGCGAATCCGATCAGGTTTCGGGACGGGCCACTAAGACCCGAGGGTATTATGTGGAGGATTCATGTGGCGGGTGAGCCCATGCTACCTAAGAATTTGCGGAAGCTCGCCAGTTCGGAACTGCAGAGTGTGCATGACGACGTGCTGACGATAGAGACGCCTTCTATCGGAGAAAGATCCCTCGCACCCGATATTCGTGGTTAAGGTGCCACCAGGCTTGGGCTTCGTCGACACTGCCCCTGCGGATCTGTTCTTCCTGCGGTTCGAGGACATCTTCAATATGTTCCACCTATACCCGCTGCACTATACCATGGTCCATCTCTTTTCTCTCAGCCTGGCCATGCAGATCATTAGAGAGAACACACCGGGCATCGCTATAGTGGACCCCTACTACATGCGTGACGGCTGCTTGGGTTCCCCCGCCGAACGACGTATCGTGGCCTCGTACCTAAAAAGAATCCTCGTGGCGAACAAGACAAAGGAATACATTCTCGTGCCTTACTTTCCCGAGTAAGTCGTTATTCACTCGCCACCGTCGATTGGCTTTATTAGATCATCATCATTCTTTTTCCAACACATTCCATTTGAATTTTTTGCGCAGAGATGAACACTACACGCTCATCTCCTTATCGCTGAAGCATTCCCGCGCCACGTATTTCGACTCGGGGAGTCTAGAAAAGAAGAAAAACTACGACAAGATCAAGGAAGTTCTGGATGATGCTCTCACTGGCTTTGCCTCGACGGAAGGCACCAGCTTCGTCCGTAAGAAGGTCAAGTTCGGAAGGCACGTCTTCAACCACGTAACGGAGTTCCCCTGCATGAAGCAGCCGGAAAACAGTAAGAAGGAAGCCTACTACGCACTCCATCACATGAGGGCGTTCCTACTTGACCAGCAGAATTCTATGCTGCCAGATCATCTCAAACAGTGGGCCGAAGCAAAGGCCAAGATCAATGATTCGGATATTAGACAAGAGATGTATCGCATCCAGCAGCAGTTTGGGGCAATCATCTTTCGTGATGTCATGACTTCGGGGGGGGGGGATCTTCTACGGAGGAAATATCCCGAATAACCGTGACATAGAAGATCGCCTAGAGATGCAGGGTGACTATAGGAAGTTCATGACGAGACAGGGCGTTCTCCCGTTCCCTAAGCCGAGCCAGAAGGCTTGATGTTGGCCTAGTTGTAGTTACAAACTATAGATGACCTTTGTGTGTGTGTGTGGACGACAAGTGAACTTATTTTGCTTATTATTATATATCGATCAATGCTTGGTTTTTTTGCTTACTCTTTGGTCCTTTGCTCAATTTGGTCCTTCTTTTTTTCCTTACTCTTTTTTCGAGAATAATGCCGATGATTGAAATGTCGTAGCACACTATATATGTGAATGTGCTACGATGGGATTGTACGCCTTGTGCTATGCACAAGTACTCCAGGTGTTGTGCATCCTACTTGGCGTACAGTTCCGTCGTAGCATATTCCTGTGTCCAACGACCTATGTATATATATGAGGCATGATTTTTGAGTTACTTTGGTCTTTTTTGAGAATAATGCCGATGATTGAAATGTCGTGGCACACTATATGTGAATGTGCTGCGATGGGATTGTTCGCCTTGTGCTATGCACAGGTCCAGGTGTTGTGCATCCTACTTGGCGAACAGTTCCATCGTAGCATATTCCTGTGTCGAACAACCTAGTTATATATGAGGCATGCTTTCTGAGTTTGGTCTTTTTGATTTAGGAGTACTTTCTATAAGTGTATCTTCATATGCGACTTTAATTATATATGTTTTTTTCAATAGTCGGTTAATTATTATTTTCAACTTATAGATGACGTGGTACGTCGTGTACAAGGGACGGGTTCCCGGAGTCTACGATGATTGGGAAGACTGTCGGAGACAGGTGCACCGTTTCAACGGCAATAGCTACAAAGGGTACAACACTATGGCGGAGGCGGAAGCTAGATACACGCGCTATCTAGCGGGAGTTAGGACAAGGAACCGGATAAAGACCTACACCTTCGTCGCGGCGGTGATCATGCTTATCTTCTTTGGTTATTTATCCCGCGTTTGTGTCTAGCTAGTTAGTTTAGATGTCTAGGCGAGCTTCCGAGCTCTAACTTGTTCGATCGACACATGTATTAGTATGTAACCAACTACTACTTTGTAACATGATCGAAACAATGTAACTTAGACTATGTATTCATGTATGAGACTTATCTATATGTATTTGTTTCAATCTTGTTTTTCATATTGAGTATTTATATATATAATTGTATATCTTGTATCTGTGTGTGTATATCTGCTGTAATATTGTATATAATCTGTATTGCGTATAATATGGCTCGGAAATTAAAAAAAAACAAAAAATACATCTGTGGCGCACATGGTCTACCTTCTGTGGCGCACTACACCTAAAGCGCACCATGGAAGTTTAGTGGCGCACTAGGTAGTGCGCCACAGAAGATCCCAGGGGTAGCGCACCATGCCAAACTTCTGTGGCGCACTTGGAGGTGCGCTACGCCTATCTCTGCACAACCGTGGCGCACTAGGCAGTGCGCCACGGCTGAGAGATAGCCGTAGTGCAAGGCCCGTGGCGCACTGCTAGTGCGCCACGGATGATGTTTCCAGGTGCGCCACTAACGGCCTGTTTCCTAGTAGTGATATTTTTAAGTCAAGGACATGTGTTTTGTTTAATAAAACAACTAAGTGAATGAATCACCTGGGTGGAATGGAAAGAAAGGTTTGTGTTGAGTGGTTACACAAGGCCCATTTCTATGGTTTACCTTGTGTATCTCCCTTGTGGAAAGCCACCCAGGAACAAAGAGATTTGAGATGTCAAATGTTGAGAAGCTTCTAGTGCAGCCACATGGCATTATGGGCTCTGCCTGGATCATATAGGTTGCAATAACTTAGCCAAATGGACAGTTGGTGGTAGGGGATGATAGGTTGGAACGTGTCCATTTTGGTCTAAGGGAAGGCTTCTGAAAGATCTTGTCTTGGTGAAACCAAGTCTTGTGGGGAAAGTGCACAACCTCTGCAGAGTGAAAAATCTAAGTACTTAGCCATGTCCCTGGCAAAGGACAATTTGAGCATCAAGACATGGAAGCTATCAAGAATCTCCTCATCCCAATTTCTAAGTTAAAAACTTGTGGTTGAACAAGGGTTGAAGGAGCACCAATTTCTATTGGGAGATGCCTTGGGAGTTTTGGCTAAACAAAAACTTTGTGTTTTCAAATGATAAGTAAAATCTATTTTGAGCAAAGCAAGCCTAAGCTCCACCTAGCCAAAAGCATATAGATGATAGACTCCACTATATTACCATATTACAACTTGCCAATACAATTCAAATGTATTGACCCTTGTGGCTGTAACTTATTATGTTGCAGGTTTGTTTGATGTTAGTGAAGTATGTCGATTAGGATTACAAGTCTACAACCAACATGATTGCCTGTGGAACTTTGAAGATGAAGGACACTTTGAATCAGAAATAACTATAGCATGAAGTCCTTCATCTTCAAAGTGCCATAGGCAATCATGTTGGTTGTAGACTTGTAATCCAATCAAGACACTTCACTAACATCAACCAAACCTGTAACATAATAAGTTACAGCCACAAGGGTCAATACATTTGAATTGTATTGGCAAGTGATACTATGGTAGAATAGTGGTATCTATCATCTATATGCATTTGGCTAAGTGGAGCTTAGGCTTGCTTTGCTAAAAATAGATTTTCCTTATCATTTGAAATCACTAAGTTTTTATTTGTCAAAATCCACCCAAGACATCAACCAATAGACATTGGTGATCCTTTAACCCTTGTTCAACCACAAGTTTTTAACTTAGAAATTGGGATGAGGAGATTCGTGATAGCTTCCATGTCTTGATGCTCAAATTGTCCATTGCCGGGGACACGGCTAAGTACTTAGATTTTACTTTCTAGAGAGGTGGTGAACTTTCCCCACGAGACTCGACATGCATCGAGACAAGATCTTTCAGAAGCCTTCCCTTAGACCATAATGGACGCGCTCCAAGCCTATCATCCGCTATCACCAACTATCCACTTGGCTAAGTTATTGCAACCTATATGATCTAGGTAGAGCCCATAATGCCAAGTGGCTGCACTTGAAGCTTCTCAACATTTGACATCTCAAATCTCTTTGTTCCTGGGTGGCTTTCCACAAGTGAGATACACTAGGGTAGTCCATAAATATGGGCCTATGTAACCACTTAACATAACCCATTCACAACCATTCCACCCAGGTGATTCATTCACATAGTTGTTTTGTTAAACAAAACACAAGTCCTTGACTTAGAAATATTTCATAGCATGAATATAATCCCCTTGTTTTCTACTAGCTAAGCTAATCATGATAGTAGTTAGGATCTTAACTTAGGAAAATTCTACTAAGGCATCATCTACTAGGATTTCCCATGGCATAGCATACCTAGTAAAAATTCCATGCAACTCCCTCTTAGAAATATCACTAATGCATAGTGAAAATAATGGGACAAAAGTATGAAGCACCACTTGCCTTTTTGGTAGAGAATATAAGTTTACTCCTTGATCTTGCAATAGTCACACTCTTCAAAGTTCACTATAATTCAATCAAGAAAGGCACAAATTCAAAACTAGCATTCAAACAATTCATCACATAATAATTAAAACAAAACAATGCATGCAAGCATGCCAATGATTTTTTATTTGGAAAAGTGGTTTCTAATAGGTTATAAACATTTTAAGTCACCTATTGGTCATTTATCAAAGTGGCAAAACATTTGATAACAAGTTAGTGAAAATGGCCACTTTAAATCCCTTTTATTTTGCTAGAATTGATTTTATTCAAAGAATAATTTCTAGTGTTAGACAAAATGTTTTTAAACACTAATATTAATGCTTATGGTCATAATGTTTTAAAACAATTTAATTTGCAAAGGATTTCATCTAAAATCTTTTTTTAAATCAAAGCAACATTTTATTTTGTTGGAAATGCCTTTAAACAAAGTAATAATTTTACTAGGGTTTACCAAATATATTTTTAAATCCCAAAACTTGGTGTTTAGGGTCAGAGAGTTTAATTCAAATCATTTTCCAAAGGTTTTACTCAAAAAGCATTTTAAAACCATATTCAACATTTTTATTTAGCTAGAAATGTTTTAATTCAAAGGAATAATTCCTAAGTGTAACAAAATATATGTTTAAATACAAATGTTGGTTTCCATGGTCACTAGGTTCAAAACTATCCATTTAAAAAATATTTTATCCTAAACACATTTTTAGAATAAGTTTTATACACAAAATATGTCTACACATGTTTCTGCAAAAAAACCAATATTACAGAAGAAAAACACCGAGTTCGCGAAGGCGTCGGGCACACACGGGTCTTGTCGGGGACGAGTACCTGGGACGCAAGAGATCGAGGGAAGGCGTCAGTGAGGTGTGCGCGGGTTCGAGGAGTGCGGGAAAACTCACCAGGTTGCAAGGGGTGCATGGAGTCGGCGACAGTAGCTCACTGGAGATGATGAAGAGGGCGGAGGAGCTCTATTCGTCGAGGTTGGCAAAGTTACAGAGCGCGCGCGAGCGAGTGGAGGCTATGGGCAGATGCGTAGGGAGGTAGGGATCACACTCGTGGGATCTAGGAGGCAAGGGGAGGCGAGGAGCGGCCAGAATTTTCTAGAGATGCTCGTTAGAGAAGTGGTGACGCAAACTAAATTCAGGGCAGCCCTATGGCCGAGAGGGAGGGGTGAGCGAGGGGAAAGAGAGAGGAGAGGCAGGTGTTTAAGATTGGTTGGTCACTGGCGAGATTTACGCCTGATTTCAACGCGAGGATTAAACGTTAGTGAACGGCGACGAGGTGAGGGAAATTGGTCGCGCGCGGGTGAGGAAGACGACTCGCAGGTGGGGTCCGTTGGTCAGCGAGTGGGAAGGGTTACGCGTGGGGTCAGCAAGTCAACGTCTGCGCGGGTTTAATTGCTGGTGCGAATCGTTTTTCTGCGGGGAAGAAAGATGGGCTAGCTGGGCTTAGTGGGCTGGGCTGATTCTTTTTTTATTATGTTTCCTTTTACTTTTTCCATTTTGATTTTCTGTTTTCAAATTCAAACATTCATTTGAATCGAGATTTATTATTCAAACCTTTTTCAAATGTTCAGTATGTTTCTATATTGTTTTAAATATGTATTTAAAGTCCATTTTATAATAATTATTTTATTCTTTTATGGTTTATATTTTATTTAAAATGGGCACTTGTCTTTTATTCAAATAAGATTTTATTTATTTTTTCAAACCCTTAATTGAAATCTAATTTTTACCAAACCCTTTTCAGTAAGTTTTATTTATTCATTAGTGCAATTAATTCACTTCGAATTATTTAAAGTATTTCAATATGATTTATTAATCATTTAAATTGGGTAATTGTCTTTATTCAAATAAAATCCAATATGGTTTTAAATCCATATAAATTTAATTCAAACAGTTCTTTTAAGTTATTTAGATAACTTTTTAATCCACTTTGGTAAATTCCAATTTAGTAGTTTCTCATGATTTAATTAATCATTTCTATTAGGGATTTTGTCTTTATTAACTATAATTTTGAATATGATTTAATCCCATATAAATTTTATTGGAATATTCTTTTATCTCTTCATTTTATTTGGATTTGAATTATCTTTGTTCCATTTGCTTATGGATTTAACTCAAGATTAAATTATCTTCCAAATAATTTTCTTGGGATTTATTATTTAGGAAAATTGTCTTTATTTAAATAAAATTGGATATTGTTCATTCCTTAGATTTTATTTAAATAATCTTTTATTCCTTTTATTATTCCATAATTTTTCATTTCATTTGTTTATGGATTTTGCCAAGATTTAATTTGTCTTTTAAATATTCCTTATTTATTTTCTTTCTTTTTTTCATACAATCCATATCTTTTATTTATAGATCCAAATTTGGTGATTCTAATTTGTAGAATTTTATTTAATATTTGTTTATCCTTTTATATCTCTTTAGGATTATTTTTCTCACAATTTGGTATGGATTTTGGATAGGAGCTTTATTAGCTTTGGAAATTCTTTCCTTTTGTCATATTAAACTCATAAGTTTTTATCTATGGCTCCAAATTAAGTGAAACCAATTCCTATGGCTTTATAATATTTTTATTTGTCATTTTGTTCATTTATAAATGTTTGTTGACAAATTTTATATGGATCAAATCCATAGTCTTTGAGAGATCTTGGAAATGATTTTCTTTCATTAGGATTTTTAGGGTTTTGGTTTAACTTTTCCAAATTTTTAAATTTCATTGATGAATGCATTTCACTTGAGTGAAATTTATTGGTTTCCCTTTTATTCAATGTTTGTTCAAGATGGGTTTTGATGTTTCCAAGTTTAAACAAAAAGTTTATTTTCACCCTAAATTTCAACAATTATTTATTTTGTTTATTTATTTTTCACATTTAAAAATTTGGGAAATTTTGGGATGTGACAGGCTACCACCCTTAAAAGAAATCTCGTCCCGATATTTGAGGAGGCTAGATGTTACAAGTTGGCTTCAAAACAACTAGGGTACTACCACCCTTAGAAAGTTTTCCACTAGATTACATCTTGGCTTACTTGGGATCTTGATGTATCTTCTCTGGGCACTTTATTGCATAATGTCCTAGCTCTTTGCATTTGAAACACATCACTTGGCTAATATCCTTCTTTTCCTTTGGGATCATTGCTTCTTGTTTGTTTCCTTGGTTCTTCTTCTTTTCTGGACATTCATTGGCATAGTGTTCCATCTCCTTGCAATTGTAACGTTGCACTTGACTTTTTTCCTTCTTCTTCTTCCTCTTCTTCTTGGGTCTCTGCAAAGCTAGGAGTTCTTCTAGTTCATGCTCTTCATATCTCACCTCAAAGGTGGGAAATCTTTCTCTCTTCTTGGGGCAGTTACTAGAGATATGACCTTCTTCTTCACAAGAGTAGCAACACTTTGTGGTCACTTTGGATTTTTCCTTATGAGGCATGGTTCTGACTTTGCCTTCATCCTTCTTGATAGAATTTGTTCCCTTATGGAGGTTTCCAAACATTTGATGCATTCCATCTTGTTTCATTTGTTGAACTATAGGGTAGATGGGGCATTGGATAGGAACATGATCATTTCCTTCACATAGGAAACAAGTCACTTGGGATGTGGGGCATTGTTTAGTTCGATGTTTCTCTTCACAACTAGGGCATTGATCCTTATGCTCTTTAGAAGTGTGTTCCATGTCTCCACAAATATTGCAAGCTTGAGTTCCTTCTATAATATCATCCTTGACATCATTGTTGTCACAATCTCCTTGAGAAGAGTTGCTTATCATGTTGATCATTTGATTGGTCATCCTTTGCAACAATTGGGATTGGGTTTCCACAAACTTTTGCATGCTTGGGTCTAATTCATTGTTGTTGGCTAAGAATTGAGTTGTCACTTAATTCAATTGGGCTTGGGTTTCTAGAAGAATCTCTTGGTTGTTGTTGTCACCATTCTTGATGTTGGAGTTTCTTGGAGAAGTCATCTGTTTGGGTTAGATTGGGATTAGAATAGGCAAAATATTTCTAGGGAAGAAGTCTAATCACACACATCAATTCACTAAAGCAATGTGCAAGCAATCACAAACAAACATTCCACTCAAACAACAAGTTTTAAGCACATTTTTAGGCAACAAAATATTTTTGCTACACCACATAATTTGGTGTGTTTGATCTAAATTAAACACTAGTATGGTGGTCCAACTATATGGTTTTCTTGAGATCTTTCATTCTTCTTAGTTGTTTCTTCATGAGTGAGATCATGGATTTCTTGGAAAAATCTTGTATCTTGGTCACAAATCTTCAAAGGTGATGATGATTTCTTCTAAGTTGTGTTTCCTTAGTCTTCAAGTCTTGAGTAACATTCTTGTCTCACTTGTAGTCCTTAGTGATATTGAATTCCTGGGTGAAACTAAAGTTGAAGTCCTTGGTGATGTTGAAGTCATTGGTGATGGTGAAGTCTTTGTCCATCAAGTTGAAAAGAGGGGAGATGTAGAATCAAAACAAAAAAAGTTGAGGAAAGAGTTTACAAGATTGTTTGTAAATAAGTTTGGAACAAATACAACTCCTATTTTTCTAAGGGGGTTTGTCCAATCCTAGGGTTACAATCCTACAGGCAACATAGTGCTCTGATACCATCTGTAGAGGTCCCAACCTTTAATAAGGTAGAGATCCATGTGTTTACAATGCTAGTCCCTGGATCAATCGCTAGCATCCACAGTTAAGATGTAATATCCAGAAACAAAGGTCATATACAACTTTATAACCAGGAATAAAATAATTCATTACATCTTATATAGCTCATTTGGCTAACTCATTGCAATGCAGCAGAAATAACTATAGCATGGAGTCCTTCATCTTCAAAGTGCCACAAGCAATCATGTTGGTTGTAGACTTGTAATCCTATCAACACACTTCACTAACATCAAACAAACCTGCAACATAATAAGTTACAGCCACAGGGGTCAATACATTTGAATTGTAATGGCAAGTGATACTATGGTAGAATAGTGGTATCTATCATCTATATGCATTTGGCTAAGTGGAGCTTAGGCTTGCTTTGCTCAAAATAGATTTTCCTTATCATTTGAAAACACTAAGTTTTTGTTTGTCAAAATCCACCCAAGGCATCAACCAATAGACATTGGTGATCCTTTAACCCTTGTTCAACCACAAGTTTTTAACTTAGAAATTAGGATGAGGAGATTCTTGATAGCTTCCATGTCTTGATGCTCAAATTGTCCATTGCCGGGGACACTGCTAAGTACTTAGATTTTACTCTCTCGAGAGGTGGTGCACTTTCCCCACATGACTCGACATGCATCGAGACAAGATCTTTCAGAAGCCTTCCCTTAGACCATAATGGACGTGCTCCAAACCTATCATCCCCTACCACCAACTATCCATTTGGCTAAGTTATTGCAACCTATATGATCCAGGTAGAGCCCATAATGCCAAGTGGCTGCACTTGAAGCTTCTCAACATTTGACATCTCAAATCTCTTTGTTCCTGGGTGGATTTCCACAAGTGAGATACACTAGGGTAGTCCATAAATATGGGCCCTATGTAACCACTCAACATAACCCATTCACAACAATTCCACCCAGGTGATTCATTCATATAGTTTTTTTATTAAACAAAACACAAGTCCTTGACTTATAAATATTTCATAGCATGAATATAATCCATCCTTGTTTTCTACTAGCTAAGCTAAGCATGATAGTAGTAAGGATCTTAACTTAGGAAAATTCTACTAAGGCATCATCTACTAGGATTTCCCATGGCATAGCATACTTAGTAAAAATTCCATGCAAGTCCCTCTTAGAAATATCACTAATGCATAGTGAAAATAATGGGACAAAAGTATGAAGCACCACTTGCCTTTTTGGTAGAGAATATAAGTTCACTCCTTGATCTTGCAATAGTCACACTCTTCAAAGTTCACTACAATTCAATCAAGCAAGGCACAAATTCAAAACTAGCATTCAAACAATTCATCACATAATAATAAAAACAAAGCAATGCATGCAAGCATGCCAAAGATTGTTTTATTTGGAAAAGTGGTTTCTAATAGGTTATAAACATTTTAAGTCACCTATTGGTCATTTATCAAAGTGGCAAAACATTTGATAACAAGTTAGTGAAAATGGCCACTTTAAATCCCTTTTGTTTTGCTAGAATTGATTTTATTCAAAGAATAATTTCTAGTGTTAGCTAAAATGTTTTTAAACACTAATATTAATGCTTATGGTCATAATATTTTAAAACAATTTCATTTGCCAAGGATTTCATCTAAAATCTATTTTTAAATCAAACTAACATTTTATTTTGTTGGAAATGCCTTTAAACAAAGTAATAATTTTACTAGGGTTTACCAAATATATTTTTAAATCCCAAAACTTGGTGTTTAGGGTCAGAGAGTTTAATTCAAATCATTTTCCAAAGGTTTTACTCAAAAAGCATTTTAAAACCATATTCAACATTTTTATTTAGCTAGAAATGTTTTAATTCAAAGGAATAATTCCTAAGTGTAACAAAATATATTTTTAAATACAAATGTTGGTTTCCATGGTCAGTAGGTTCAAAACTATCCATTTAAAAAAGATTTTATCCTAAACATATTTTTAGAATAAGTTTTATACACAAAATATGTCTACACATGTTTCTGTAAAAACAACCAATATTACAGAAGCAAAACACTAAACAAATGGCATGGTTGGGTAGAATTCTTTTTGCTGATTCCATTGATATAAAATTTGTAAAATTTGGACGTGTAGATTTAAAGTTATGAATTTTCCAAATCTAACATCTATTGACATGTTTTCTGTTTTTAAAACCCGAGTCTGGCTACGTGGCACAACCTCATTGGATGGTACCGGTTCATGAGGATCACGCTACGTGGAGCGTTGGATATAATTAGATCTGTGCGGCCCAGATGAAAATATAACGTTTCGCTTACGTTCATCTAACATAACCACAGGATTTGCATCTAACGGCTCACAGCGATTCGACCAGAGATGGGCGGCGCTGGGCAACGGTGAGCGGCGGCGCGGCTCGGTCAGCGATGGTCTGGTGCAACCAGAAATCAATGGAGGAAACAGAGGGGATTATCGAGCTCGCGGAATCGCCATGAAGCTGAAGGTGTCCACCGTTTGTCGAGGGGCGCACGTGGTCATCCTGAATCGCTCGCCGGAGTTCGCGAAGGCGTCAGGCACGCACAGGTCTTGTCGGGGACGAGTACCTGGGATGCAAGCGATCGAGGGAAGGCGTTAGTGAGGTGCACGTGGGTTCGAGGAGTGCGGGAAAACTCACCAGGTTGCAAGGGGTGCACGGAGTCGGCGACAGTAGCTCACCAGAGATGATGCAGAGGGCGGAGGAGCTTTGTTCGTCGAGGTTGCCGAGGTTCCAGAGAGCGCGTAAGCGAGTGGAGGCTACGAGCAGATGCATAGGGAGGTGGGGATCATGCTCGTGGGATCTGGGAGGCAAGGCGAGGCGAGGAGCGGCTGGAATTTGCTGGAGATGCTCGTCGGAGCAGTGGTAGCGCAAACTAAATTCAGGGCAGCTCTGTGGCCAAGAGGGAGGGGTGAACAAGGGGAAAGAGATAGGAGAGGAAGGCGTTTAAGATTGATTGGTCGATGGCGAGATTTACTCCTTCCTTCAGCACGAATTAACACGAGGATTAAACGTCAGTGAACGGCAGCGAGGTGAGGGGAATTATTCACGCGCGAGTGAGGAAGACGACTGGCAGGTGTGGTCCGTTGATCAGCGAGTGGGGAGGGTTACGCGTGGGGCCAGCAAGTCAGCGTCTGCGTGGGTTTAATTGCTGGTGTGAATCGTTTTTCTACGGGGAAGAAAGATGGGCTAGCTGGGCTTAGTGGGCTGGGCTGATTCTTTTTTTATTTTGTTTCCTTTTTCTTTTTCCATTTTGATTTTCTGTTTTCAAATTCAAACATTCATTTGAATCCAGATTTATTATTCAAACCTTTTTTAAATGTTAAGTATGTTCTATACTGTTTTAAATATGCATTTAAAGTCCATTTTAGAATAATTCTTTTATTGTTTATATTTTATTTAAAATGGGCACTTGTCTTTTATTCAAATAAGATTTTATTTATACATTTCAAACCCTTAATTGAATCTTAATTTTTACCAAACCCTTTTCAGTAAGTTTTATTTATTCATTAGTGCAATTAATTCACTTTGAATTATGTAAAGTATTTCAATATGATTTATAAATCATCTAAATTGGGTAATTGTCTTTATTCAAATAAAATCCAATATGGTTTTAAATCCATATAAATTTTATTCAAACAATTCTATTAAGTTATTTAGATAAATTTTTAATCCACTTTGGGAAATTCCAATTTATTATTTTCTCATGATTTAATTAATCATTTCTATTAGGGATTTTGTCTTTATTAAATATAATTTTGAATATGATTTAATCCCATATAAATCTTATTGGAATATTATTTTATCTCTTCATTTTATTTGGATTTGAATTATCTTTGTTCCATTTGCTTATGGATTTAACTCAAGATTAAATTATCTTCCAAATAATTTTCTTGGGATTTATTATTTAGGCAAATTGTCTTTATTTTAATAAAATTGGATATTGTTCATTCCTTAGATTTTATTTAAATAATCTTTTATTCCTTTTATTATTCCATAATTTTTAATTTCATTTTTTTATGGATTTGGCCAAGATTTAATTTGTCTTTTAAATATTCCTTATTTATTTTCTTTCTTTTTTCTCATAAAATCCATATCTTTTTATTTATAGATACAAATTTGGTGATTCCAATTTGTAGAATTTTATTTAATTTTTGTTTATCCTTTTATATCTCTTTAGGATTATTTTGCTCACAATTTGGTATGGATTTTGGATAGGATCTTTATTAGCTTTGGAAATTATTTCCTTTTGTCATATTAAACTCATAAGTTTTTATCTATGGCTCCAAATTAAGTGAAACCAATTCCTATGGTTTTATAATATTTTTATTTGTCATTTTGATCATTTATAAATGTTTGTGTTACAAATTTTATATGGATCAAATCCATAGTCTTTGAGATATCTTGTAAATGATTTTCTTCCATTAGGATTTTTAGGGTTTTGGTTTAACTTTTCCAAATGTTTAAATTTCATTGATGAATGCATTTCACTTGATTGAAATTTTTTGGTTTCCCTTTTATTCAAAGTTTGTTCAAGATGGGTTTTGATGTTTCCAAGTTTAAACAAAAAGTTTCTTTCACCGTCAATTTCAACAATTATTTATTTTGTTTATTTATTTTTCACATTTCAAAATTTGGAAAATTTTGGGAAGTGACAATTATGTTCCTACAAAAGCTTGGTAGAAGTCCTGATGCTAGTGATATACATGTTGACTTTACCAAACACATTACATATGCTCTTGTTAAGATTAAGGAAGAAAATCTAAAACACTGTAACATCCCAAAAATATAAAGCATGGATCATCAAACTCTAACCATCAAAATTAGGGTTAACAAAAAATTTCCCAACTAAAAATATGAAAGCATTCATATGTGTGTGTATTCAAAAGTTGGATTCTTTTTGAATTGCCATGATTCTATGTTTCCTTGCTTGTAAAATGATTCTTAGGTGAATTAAACATCATCTAAACAATCCCCAAACTTTTCCCAAAGACAAACAACTCAAAATAAACAAATGAAGTGAATGGTCATTTTTGCCAAATTAACTCTCATGCCTACTTTGGCTATCCCTAGTTTTCAAAACTTAACAGAAACATTTTTGGATCTTTGCACCCCTTGTTAGTACTCATAATAAGGTACCAAGGCCCACTTTGTGATCATCCAGAAACATTCAAATGCTAAGTTTAAATGACAGTATAAAATTGAATCTATCTCATATGGGAAGATCCCACTATTTCAAAAACCACTCAAACAAGCTCAATTTTCAAAACCCAAGCACCCACAGAATCCCCAGCACATGCCTAGCACACCCACCAAAAATCTTTTCAAAATTCAAAAGTAAGTTTCTTGCGGCCATTTCATCAAACACCTTGCAGATTCAAATCAAACAAATCACAAACACTATTGTGTGCAGTAAATTTGGCCTAACTTGTTCTCTCTCTAGTTGCAACTAGTATTTAGTAGATCATGTAGCTCATTTGTAAACATATAGCACCACTGTGAGCTTGCCTTGCCATCAATGGTGAGCAGGCCGCGCCTCACCATGCCACCCCTGTGTGGACAACAAGCTAGAGGAAGAACTAGCCATGCCCACCTTGTCTAGCAGGTAGCCAGCACCTCACCGCCCCCTCTCGACCAGCCCTAGCTCGAAGACAGAGACAAGAACCACCAGGAAAGCCATGCCCGCACCGCTGTCGACCATGCCGACGTGCACCCCAGTGCACGCGCCGTTCCCACTCAACCCGACCGCCTTGAGCCATTGACGCCCGCCAGCATGAACCCCACCGTCCCAGGAGACCACTAGACATGTTCGTTTCCTCGCCCGTACCCCATAGCCACCGCACGCCGCAGAGTTTGCCGTCAGTACCGCGCAGAGCACCGCATGTTCCCGACTGATTGCCACCGCCCCTAAGCGCGCATTTAATCTCTAGAGAATCGCCAGGAGACCGCCCGTTGATCGCCAACCTCAGCCATGCCGCTAGCCGCCCGTAGCCATGTCGCCACCGTCGCCTGCCCATCCCTCTCGGTATCATCGTCGAGCCTATAAAAGGAGGCGACCCCCAGCCATTTGAAGCACACCATCCCACTTCCCTCACCTCACTGTTCGTTCCACCCTCGAGCCGGAGTAGGCCTCCTCTGGAGAAGAAGGGAGCCGTTGATTTCGACCACCCCCGGAGCTACCTCGACCATCCCTGAACTCGCCGTCGACCACTCGTTCGTTTGCCCGCCTCGCCGTCATTGCTGGAGCCCTGGTATGCCCCCTATGCACCCCCACTGAGCCGCTAGGGTTCGAGCTCTCCGGTGACATGTTCATCATCGACGATGACCCTCAGCTGTCAATCACCCTTCTAATCCAACGAACCACACCGCCCCGTACCGCTTTGTGCGTTATGAGCCACTGATTGGTGGAACCCCCTGTCAGCTGAGCCCCGCGCTGCGGAGTGACACTGGGCCGGCCCATTAACCTCTCCCGCGTGACCCAACAGTTTGAATTTAGATTTTTCTATTTTAAATCACACTCAGTTCTATACCTATATTCAAAAATCAACCCAGCTCGATTTAATGAACCAATTTTGTTAGAAAGGTACTAAAAAGCTTAATCCAAGCCTGTTGGATTCAAATCATTTGGATCTGTCGATCAACCTTGGTAAAAATAACAAGTCAGAAGCTTTTCTGCATTCAAACATTTTTCCAAATTCAACCATAATAGCTTTTGAGTTGTTTCCAACTCTCAAAAATCACATTTGATCATACCTTTCAGAATATATAAAAACATTTGGGTTTACTTACAGAAATAATGTCCAAGTATTAAAAGAATGCCACATATGCATTTCTAGTCACCTTATTTATTTAAAATAAAAAGGTTAAACCTTATTAAATTGTGACACCACTTTAAATCACATTCCAATGTACTGAAATATGTGGTGATGACATGTGTCAACATGATCCCATGTTTGAGTTGGAGAATATTAAATCTTAAGTAGTTTTTCAATGAGTAGAAATTAATTTTCTAAAAATAAAATAAATAAGACAAAAGCTTTAATCTTGTAATGTTAGTGATGATGCTAGATCATCTATAGTACACCTTTGTGTGATGATTGAAAATAGTTAAGTATTATTTGGTGATTGTGTACCTCGTATTTATTTATAGACGCTAGTACCGACCAAGGATACGAGGAGGAATGAGGATACTCCGAGGAAGAAGCTGAGGAGAACTTCAACAACTTCTCTACACAAGGCAAGCCTTACTAACCAAGTTGACCTATGCAAGCTAACACTTGCAAGATACTTTACCTATGCAAGCCTAATACTACTAGTTGAATATGCAAGCTAAAACTTGCTTGTTACCATGCCAACTATATGCCTTAAGCATATGTGATCATACCCCCTTGATAACCCAATCCTATTTTTACTTACAAGGTTTATACTTTATTTCTTTGTCAAAGCCTTCTCTTAGAGTTTACCTATGTGACTTGTAGAGTCTAGGAAGAGAATTGAAGGTTGCATAAAGAGCATTAAAATTTGGCCTAAGCTAGATAATATTTATGTCATCCTAAGGCATGAGATTGAACTTCATTAATCCCCACTTGTTTACCACCCCTCCTTAGTATTTAACCCCACTTGTAGATGCTAGTGCTAAGCATAAAACTTGATCAACTTTAGATGGGAATACTTGGTGAAAATGGTTATTGAAAACCTTGGAATGATGAGTCATTCTACAGAAATGTTTTGACATGTTTTTCCGAACACCAGATGATTTTTATGATAAAAATGTTGAGGCAGGAGCCTTAGCCCTTTATAAAGATGATGGTTGTCTGGATGCGATACCATTCCAATTTTACCGTACAACCACAATACCCGAAGATTGGGTAAGGCTTGACTGGAAACTTATATACCTTAGTATTGGTTCCCTCAAGGCCAAGGTCTGAGCTGATGCTACCTTGTGAAGATTGTCCACCTGTGCAGTACCCAAGATGACAGTTGGTCATGGTTGGGAGGCCAAACTCACAGGAGATTTCCTATACTAGGGCGTGTAATTGAAAGGTTAGGATTGATTATCCGCATACTGAGTATGGTGAATTCAGGATTTGTTCCTGACGGATGTACCGAATGTTGTGGTGAAAGTGTACAATCTCTGCAGAGTGTCAAACTATTCGAATAGCCGCGTTCGCGGTTATGGACAGTTGGAGTGGCCATACTGTTCCCCCGTCAGATGTTTTCAAAATGACTTGTGAAATGAACTGAGGCTTTGACTTGACCACAACAGAGTTGTGATATGAAATTCAAGCTCCCACTTAGGTGTTATAAAACTTCAACTAGCTTTCTTTGCTTCTGAACTTAGTAGAAGTAAATTTGGCTTTTTGCAAAACAACCCTAGAGCTTAGTGTCCTACTACAAAAACTCCCGTAACTGTTAGTATTAGTTTGCGAGTACTTAAAGAGTACTCATGGCTTTGTCCCTGGCTATACCCGTGGCCATACTATGAAGAGGAGTACCAGGATGATGGACCACATGAAGGATATGACAACTAGGATCATCTCCCATCGTCAGCATTGCCTGTGACCCCGAAGATGGAGCTTCGCCTATGCTATCGTTACTATTACGTTATTCCGTTGCTTGAGTTATATTAAGAAATGGATCATGAGATCCTTATTTGTGTAAGACCTTATGTATGGTTTGTAATGGATGATGTACTGTGATATCCAAATCTGTTATGTCTCGCAAAAATGGTAATCCTGGGATTGCGATGTATGGCATAACAGGCATCTGGGATTAAAAATCCGGGTGTTGACAAGTTGGTATCAGAGCCATCCTGACCATAGGAGACCCTAGTTAGAATGGGCGTTCGAATCAAAAACTTAGTTTCAAAATCAAAGGAAGCAAGTATTTACAAAAAACTTATTCCTATTCTTATCACTTTGATTCTTTCATGAAAATTCATGTTCCTCAAAAGATTTTGCAAAATACCTAAAACTTGACACACTTGATCACTCTACTAACTTACTCATCCTATATTCTTATAGATGGACGTGAGGTACAACAAGTTTTATCAGTTGGTAAATGGAGGAGACCTCATCTTTGAGCGGGATTTGGACTAGCTTTCAGAACGTCTGGACCGTACGCACCCCGAGTTCTTCGGAGCTCAGCTCAATGATAAGGAAGGAGAAGATCGACAGTGTCTTGTTGTTGCAAGTCTCAGAGGGAAGATTGAAACTCCCACTGCAGAGGGAATTCAGTTTACCTTAAGAGAGAACAACTGGCTCGGTGGACTTGCCAGGGCCATGCAGGAAGCTCTTGCCTGTCTATGTGGGCAGAGTATCAATTAGATCAAGGGTACCCGCTTTGAGTTTTGCCCAAGGCGTGATGCTATGGGACAGCCACTGGAAGCCCCATACCACCCCGAGCTGAAGACTCGGCTGGACCATCATAGCTTCATGATGTATGATTGTAGAGGCCTCAACCTGTTAAGGTAGATTCCTCCTGTGTTTTACAATGCTAGTCCCTGGATCAATAGCTAGCATCCGCAGTTTAGATGTAATATCAAGAAACAAAGGTCATAATACAACTTTATAACCAGGAATAACATAAGTTTATTACATCAAACATAGCTCATTAGGCTATTACATTACATTGCAGCGGAATAACTATAATCATGGGGTCCATCATCTTCAAGGTGCCACAGGCAGATGTTGGTTGTAGACTTTGTAATCCTAAATAATCAATCTTCACTAAAATCAATCAAACCTGCAACATACAAGTTACAGCCACAAAGGGTCAATACATTTGAATTGTATTGGCAAGTGATACTATGGTATTATGGTGGAGTCTATCATCTATATGCATTTGGCTAAGTGGAGTTGAGGCTTGCATTGCTCAAAATAGATTTTTCTTATCATTTTGAAAATACTAAGTTTTTGCTTGACCAAAATCATTTTTCTCAATCAAAGATTTCAAGATCCTTGTACCAAGCCATCTCTCCATCAATGATTGAATAATTCAAACAACCCTTGTTCAAACCACAAGATTTTAATTTAGAAATTTGAATGATGAGATTCTTGATTGCTTCCATGTCTTAATGCTCAAATTGTCCTTTACCAGGGACATGGCTAAGTACTTAGATTTTACACTCTGCAGAGGTGGTGCACTTTCCCCACAAGACTTGGTTTCCCAAGACAATATCTTTCAGAAGCCTTCCCTTAGACCAAAATGGACGCGCTCCAACCTATCAAACACTACCACCCACTGTCCATATGGCTAAGTTCTTGCAACCTATATGATCATGGCAGAGCCCATATTGCCAAGTGGTTGCACTTGAAGCTTCTCAACATTTGACATCTCAAATCCCTTTGTTTCCTGGGTGGCCATCCACAAGTGTGATACACAAGGTTCACCAGTCCCCTGGCCTTGTGTAACCACTCAACATATCCCAATCTTTCCATTCCACCCAGGTGATTCATTAACTTAGTTGTTTTATTAAACAAAACATAAGTCCTCAGACTTAGAATATTTTTCCATAGTGTGAATATATTTTCCACCCATGTTTTCTATTAGCTAGGCTAAGCTTGATAGTAATAGGAATCTTAACTTAGGAAAATCCTTCTAAGGTTTCATCTACTAGGTTTTACTATAGCAAGGTCTATACTTAGCAAAATCCATGCAATTTTACTTAGCAAAATCACTAATGCATAGTGAAAGTAATGGGACAAAAGTATGAAGCATCACTTGCCTTTTTGGTAGGGAATGGTGGTTCACTCCTTGATCTTGCTAGTCTCACACTTCACTACAAGTCAATCAAGCAAACACTAATTCAATTTACATTCCAAACCAATAATCACTCAAACAAATTCACACACACAAAACAATGGAAACCAATTCATGCATGGGAGCATGCACAAGATATTTTTATTTTGCAAAGGGGTCTCTATGGGGTTTCTAAACTTTGTAAGATCCAAATTGGTCATTTACCAAAGTGGCAAAGTCATTAGCAAGAGGGTTTTGTCCAAAAATTATTTCTAAATTCATTCATCATTTCATGTGGTGAAAAAGTTTTTATTAAGGCAAAACTCTTAAGTTGTTCACCCAATGGGTTGCTATTGCAAAGCTTGGTGTTTTGTTCAGTAGGTTTGGTCCAAAACATTTTCCCAAAGTTTTCCTTGCAAAAACATTTCCATAATAAAATCAATAATTTTATTTGGCTAGAAAATGGCTAAGTCAAATAATCTAACCTAAACTTTACCAAAATCATTTTTAACACCAAGGGTTGGTTCCTAGGGTCAGTAAGGTCACATCAAAACAATTTGCAAAGGTTTTACTTCAAAATTATTTTCAATAAATAAATTACATTTCTATTTGGCTAGAAATGGTTTTAAATTAAAGAATCATTTATTAATTTCTCCAAATACATTTTTGTGTTCACAAAGTGTTTCCTAGGGTCAGTAGGTTCAAATAAATCTAATTGCCAAAGGTTTTAACCCTAAATTCAATTTTAAACAATTTTTTACATTCATAATAAGCATACAAATGTTTCTGCAATTTCAAACAAGCTAACAGCTACTATTTGCTAAACTAAGGGCATGGTTGGCTAGGGCTTGTTCTTCTGAATCCAACGACATAAAGTTTGTCAAATTTGGACGTGTGGTTTGAAAGTTACAAAGGTTTGAAAATGGCATTTAAATCTGGTTTCTAAATCTAATTCAGCTCATCTGGTGCCACGCGTCATATTCTAATTCGCCAGTACCGTTTCGGGGTGGATCACGGTGCAGACCGTCGGATCTAAGCATATCGTGTGGCGCAGGTTCACTCGTACCCTTTCGATAAGTCACTCAATCGTGTGCCACGGATCTGTATCGGACGGCTGCTACTGCCTGGCCAAGAACTGGCGGTGCTAGGTCGACGGCGAGCGGCGGAGCGGCTAGTTGGCGGCGGCGCTGGCGAAGCAGGAGGCGAAACAGAGAGGGAGAAAGCTCACCGAGGTCGCGAGGATGAGGCAATGTTGTTCGTGTGGTCGTCGTGGCAAGGGGCGCACGGGGACGGGCAGGATTTCTCGCCGGAGTTGGTTCTGGCGACGGACGCGTGTGGTCGAGGTCGAGGTCGACGCTGTGGTCCACGGGAAGACAAACGGAGGGCTGGGTTAGCTACGCAAGACCATGGCAAAGATGTGTGCGTGATCTAGAAGACACGGGGTGGTCGGAATTAACCTGTGGGCGTCGTCGGAGTAGAGGCAGACGGCGGCGGTACTGGAGGTTGTCGTTGCGAAGGTTCAGGGGTGCCCGCGGGGAAGCTGAGGTTACAGAGCGGTGCTCCTGAGTCTGGCGAACCTGCCTGCTTGCTCGGGAAGACAAGGGCGAGGAGATGCCGCCGGAATTTGGCCGAGAACTCGTCGGAGACGGCGACGGTGAAGTGAAGATTGGCGGCAGCCTGGTGGCTCTCGAGGCATGGGGTTTTGGGGGAATGAAAGAGTGAAGCATGGCGTTTAACATCGTGTGGTTGCTGGACTGAATCAATGCGGCAGTTAAGCGAATTTAATCGGGAAGACTGACAGGGAACGGCAGCGCTGTCTGAGGAGGAACAGGTCGCGGTGGAGACGATGGCTAGCGAAGTGGGACCGTTGCGTCAGTGGGAAAAAGAGTGAGGGGGAGGTCCACCTGTCATAGGCTATGCGGGTTGATTATGCGGTGAGGAAAAACGGTTCGGGGGAGGAAACAGATGGGCTAGATGGGCTGCTGCTGGGTTAGTTGGGCCAGATTGGTGGGCTGTTCTATTTTTTTTCTGTCTAAATTCTTTTTCCTTTTCTATTTCTATTTTCTGATTTGTTATTTCAAACAATTCTCAAGCATTCAAAACATTTCAAATCTTCACCAAACATTGTAACTAAAAATTTGGTTCTGTTCAGTATTCTGAACCAAATATCCTAAATAAAATAAATAACACTTTAATCTTTTTAGGTTCCATCCTTAATTAAATAAGTAGGCCATGGTTTATTAATTAAATAGAGTTTTTGTTGTTTATTAATAAAATCTTCATTTGAAATCCAAATATTATCAAAATCAAATCAGTAGGTATCATTTGGAAGTAAATAATACTTGGATACTTGTTTAAAACAAAATATTATTTTACTTTAGGGTCCAATAATAATTATATAAAATGGGCCTTAGTTATTAAATCAAATAGAGTTTGATTTTATTAATAAAATCTTTATTTGAAACCTAAATATTTTCAAAACCAAATCAGTAGGTTTTATTTGGAAATATTAAATACTTGGAAACTTGTTTTAAAACAAAATAACATTTTATTTTAGAGTCCATTATTAATTAAATAAAATAGACTTTCATTATTAAATCAAATAGGATTTGTTTTATTGATATATTTATTTTGAAATCTAAAATAAAGTCAAAACACTTTAGTAGGTTTTTATTAGAGAATATAAAATACTTGGAAAACCTATTTAAAATAATTTAATAAGTTTTGTTGTTTTAATTAAAATGGTGAAACCTTTTATTAAATAAAGTTGGATATTAAATTCTTTTTATTTTATTTAAATAATCCTTTATTATTTTGTTTTAAAATAAAATGTTTTAATTTCCAAAGCTTGTCCAATGTTTAATTTGGCTTTATAATATATTCTTTATTTATAAACTTTTTATTTCAATTGAAGCCAAATCCTTTCATTTAAAAGATCCAAAATAGTATTTTAAATATTTTTTATTTTCCTTTAATAAAAGTTTATCTTTTTAAATCTCTTTAGGATTTATTTGATTCAAATTGGTTTGAGGTTCCATTTGAATTCAAAAAGTTTCTTCTGGCCCTGAAAATCAAACAAAGTTTTATTTTATTCATTTATTTTTCACATTACAAGATTTGGAAAATCTTGGGATGTGACAGGCTACCACCCTTAAAATAAATCTCGTCCCGAGATTTGGGGAGGCTAGGGTTACAAGCAAGTTCAAAACAACTAGGGTACTACCACCCTTAAAAAATTTCAAACAAAAATTACATATTGTCCTTCTTGGGATTCTAGGAAAAATCTCTCTAAGCAAACATTTGCATTGAGTCCTTTGTTTCCATACTTGACTCATGGGCCAAGGTTGAGATCCTTCATAGACTTGTTTAACTTGTTCTCCATCCTTTCTGGACAATTGTTTGCATAGTGGCCTAGTTCCTTGCATTTGAAACATGTGAGAAGGCTGAGATCCCTCATAGGCTGGTTTATCTTATGCTTCATCTTCCCTGGACAGTAGTTTGCATAATGTCCTAACTCTTTGCAGTGTTTGCACACCACTTGGCTAAAATCCTTCCTTATATTGGGTTTCACTAGTTTTTGTTTGTCTTCTTGTCTCTTCTTCTTTTCTGGGCATTCATTGGCATAGTGTCCCATCTCTTTGCAATTGTAACATTGCAATTGGCTTCTGTCTTTCTTCTTCTTGTTGGGTCTCTCCAAAGCTAAGAGTTCTTCTAGCTCATGTTCTTCATGAGTGGGGGATCTTTCTCTCTTCTTGAGGCATTGATCTTCATGTTCCTTGGATGCATGATCCTTGTCTCTAAAAATATTGCTAGCTTGGGTTCCTTCCAGAACAACATCTTTGTCAACCTTGTTGTCATTAGCTCTTTGGGAAAAGTTTTCTCTTATGTTGATCATTTGAGTAACCATTCCTTGCAACAATTGGGATTGAAGTTTCAATATCCTTTGTATGGCTGGGTCTAGTCCATTGTTGTTGGCTAAAAGCTGAGTTGTCTCTTGGTTCAACTGGTTTTGGGTTGCTATAAGTTCTCTCATGTTGTCTTCTTGGTTGGTGTTGGTGTCTCTTGGAGTAGTCATCTGTTTGGGTTGGATTGGGATTAGAATAGGCAAAATATTTCTAAGGAATTATTTCTAATCACACACATCACAATTCACACAAACAATGTGCATGCAATCACAAGCAAACACTCCACTCAAACAACAAGTTTCAAGCACATTTTTTTTAGGCAACAAGATATTTTTGTTACACCACATAAGTTGGTGGTTTTGACTTAACTAAAATATGGTGGTCCATCTATATGGTTCACTTGTGATCTTTCCATCCTTCTTGATTCTTCTTGCATGAGATCTTGGTTTCCTTTAGAAAAACTCTTGGTTGCAATACTTCAAAGTTGTTGATGGCTCCTTCTTATTTTGCATTCCCTCAGTCTCTAAATCTTAAGTAAGATTTCCTTGTCTCACTTGTAGTCCTTGGTGATATCCATGTTGGAAGTCCTTGGTGAATATGCTGAAGATGTTGAAGTCATTAGAGTTGAAGATGTTGAAGAGGTCTTTTGCACATGGTATAATCTTTGGCCATGGGGTAGGTTTTTCCATCAAGTTGAAGTAGAAGAGATGTAGAGTTGAAACCAAAATGGTTGAGGAAAGAATTTACTAGTGTTTTTGTAAATAAGTTTTTGGAATAAATACAACTCCTATTTTCTAAGGGTTTTTGTCCAATCCTAGGTTTACAAATCCTACAGGCAACACAATGCTCTGATACCATCTGTAGAGGCCTCAACCTGTTAAGGTAGATTCCTCCTGTGTTTTACAATGCTAGTCCCTGGATCAATAGCTAGCATCCACAGTTTAGATGTAATATCAAGAAACAAAGGTCATAATACAACTTTATAACCAGGAATAACATAAGTTTATTACATCAAACATAGCTCATTAGGCTATTACATTACATTGAAGCGGAATAACTATAATCATGGGGTCCATCATCTTCAAGGTGCCACAGGCAGATGTTGGTTGTAGACTTTGTAATCCTAAACAATCAATCTTCACTAAAATCAATCAAACCTGCAACATACAAGTTACAGCCACAAAGGGTCAATACATTTGAATTGTATTGGCAAGTGATACTATGGTATTATGGTGGAGTCTATCATCTATATGCATTTGGCTAAGTGGAGTTGAGGCTTGCATTGCTCAAAATAGATTTTTCTTATCATTTTGAAAATACTAAGTTTTTGCTTGACCAAAATCATTTTTCTCAATCAAAGATTTCAAGATCCTTGTACCAAGCCATCTCTCCATCAATGATTGAAGAATTCAAACAACCCTTGTTCAAACCACAAGATTTTAATTTAGAAATTTGAATGATGAGATTCTTGATTGCTTCCATGTCTTGATGCTCAAATTGTCCTTTACCAGGGACATGGCTAAGTACTTAGATTTTACACTCTGCAGAGGTGGTGCACTTTCCCCACAAGACTTGGTTTCCCAAGACAAGATCTTTCAGAAGCCTTCCCTTAGACCAAAATGGACGCGCTCCAACCTATCAAACACTACCACCCACTGTCCATATGGCTAAGTTCTTGCAACCTATATGATCATGGCAGAGCCCATATTGCCAAGTGGTTGCACTTGAAGCTTCTCAACATTTGACATCTCAAATCCCTTTGTTTCCTGGGTGGCCATCCACAAGTGTGATACAGAAGGTTCACCAGTCCCCTGACCTTGTGTAACCACTCAACATATCCCAATCTTTCCATTCCACCCAGGTGATTCATTAACTTAGTTGTTTTATTAAACAAAACATAAGTCCTCAGACTTAGAATATTTTTCCATAGTGTGAATATATTTTCCACCCATGTTTTCTATTAGCTAGGCTAAGCTTGATAGTAATAGGAATCTTAACTTAGGAAAATCCTTCTAAGGTTTCATCTACTAGGTTTTACTATAGCAAGGTCTATACTTAGCAAAATCCATGCAATTTTACTTAGCAAAATCACTAATGCATAGTGAAAGTAATGGGACAAAAGTATGAAGCATCACTTGCCTTTTTGGTAGGGAATGGTGGTTCACTCCTTGATCTTGCTAGTCTCACACTTCACTACAAGTCAATCAAGCAAACACTAATTCAATTTACATTCCAAACCAATAATCACTCAAACAAATTCACACACACAAAACAATGGAAACCAATTCATGCATGGGAGCATGCACAAGATAGTTTTATTTTGCAAAGGGGTCTCTATGGGGTTTCTAAACTTTATAAGATCCAAATTGGTCATTTACCAAAGTGGCAAAGTCATTAGCAAGAGGGTTTTGTCCAAAAATTATTTCTAAATTCATTCATCATTTCATGTGGTGAAAAATGTTTTTATTAAGGCAAAACTCTTAAGTTGTTCACCCAATGGGTTGCTATTGCAAAGCTTGGTGTTTTGTTCAGTAGGTTTGGTCCAAAACATTTTCCCAAAGTTTTCCTTGCAAAAACATTTCCATAATAAAATCAATAATTTTATTTGGCTAGAAAATGGCTAAGTCAAATAATCTAACCTAAACTTTACCAAAATCATTTTTAACACCAAGGGTTGGTTCCTAGGGTTAGTAAGGTCACATCAAAACAATTTGCAAAGGTTTTACTTCAAAATTATTTTCAATAAATAAATTACATTTCTATTTGGCTAGAAATGGTTTTAAATTAAAGAATCATTTCTTAATTTCTCCAAATACATTTTTGTGTTCACAAAGTGTTTCCTAGGGTCAGTAGGTTCAAATCAATCTAATTGCCAAAGGTTTTAACCCTAAATTCAATTTTAAACAATTTTTTTACATTCATAATAAGCATACAAATGTTTCTGCAATTTCAAACAAGCTAACAGCTACTATTTGCTAAACTAAGGGCATGGTTGGCTAGGGCTTGTTCTTCTGAATCCAACGACATGAAGTTTGTCAAATTTGGACGTGTGGTTTGAAAGTTACAAAGTTTTGAAAATGGCATTTAAATCTGGTTTCTAAATCTAATTCAGCTCATCTGGTGCCACGCGTCATATTCTAATTCGCCAGTACCGTTTCAGGGTGGATCACGGTTTAGACCGTCGGATCTAAGCATATCGTGTGGCGCAGGTTCACTCGTACCCTTTTGATAAGTCACTCAATCGTGTGCCTCGGATCTGTATCGGACGGCTGCTACTGCCTGGCCAAGAACTGGCGGCGCTAGGTCGACGGCGAGCGGCGGAGCGGCTAGTTGGCGGCGGCGCTAGCGAAGCAGGAGGCGAAACAGAGAGGGAGAAAGCTCACCGAGGTCGCGAGGATGAGGCGATGTTGTTCGTGTGGTCGTCATGGCAAGGGGCGCACGGGGACGGGCAGGATTTCTCGCCGGAGTTGGTTCTGGCGACGGACGCATGCGGTCGAGGTCGAGGTCGACGCTGTGGTCCACGGGAAGACAAACGGAGGGCTGGGTTAGCTGCGCAAGACCATGGCAAAGATGTGTGCGTGATCTAGAAGACACGGGGTGGTCGGAATTAACCTGTGGGCGTCGTCGGAGTAGAGGCAGACGGCGGCGGTACTGGAGGTTGTCGTTGCGAAGGTTCAGGGGTGCCCGCGGGGAAGCTGAGGTTACAGAGCGGTGCTCCTGAGTCTGGCGAACCTGCCTGCTTGCTCGGGAAGACAAGGGCGAGGAGATGCCGCCGGAATTTGGCCGAGAACTCGTCGGAGACGGCGACGGTGAAGTGAAGATTGGCGGCAGCCTGGTGGCTCTCGAGGCATGGGGTTTTGGGGGAATGAAAGAGTGAAGCATGGCGTTTAACATCGCGTGGTTGCTGGACTGAATCAATGCAGCAGTTAAGCGAATTTAATCGGGAATTGACTGACAGGGAACGGCAGCGCTGTCTGAGGAGGAACAGGTCGCGGTGGAGACGATGGCTAGCGAAGTGGGACCGTTGCGTCAGTGGGAAAAAGAGTGAGGGGGAGGTCCACCTGTCATAGGCTATGCGGGTTGATTATGCGGTGAGGAAAAACGGTTCGGGGGAGGAAACAGATGGGCTAGATGGGCTGCTGCTGGGTTAGTTGGGCCAGATTGGTGGGTTGTTCTATTTTTTTCTGTCTAAATTCTTTTTCCTTTTCTATTTCTATTTTCTTATTTGTTATTTCAAACAATTCTCAAGCATTCAAAACATTTAAAATATTCACCAAACATTGTAACTAAAAATTTGGTTCTGTTCAGTATTCTGAACCAAATATCCTAAATAAAATAAATAACACTTTAATCTTTTTAGGTTCCATCCATAATTAAATAAGTAGGCCATGGTTTATTAATTAAATAGAGTTTTTGTTGTTTATTAATAAAATCTTCATTTGAAATCAAAATATTATCAAAATCAAATCAGTAGGTATCATTTGGAAGTAAATAATACTTGGATACTTGTTTAAAACAAAATATTATTTTACTTTAGGGTCCAATAATAATTATATAAAATGGGCCTTAGTTATTAAATCAAATAGAGTTTAATTTTATTAATAAAATCTTTATTTGAAACCTAAATATTTTCAAAACCAAATCAGTAGGTTTTATTTGGAAATATTAAATACTTGGAAACTTGTTTTAAAACAAACTAACATTTTATTTTAGAGTCCATTATTAATTAAATAAAATAGACTTTCATTATTAAATCAAATAGGATTTGTTTTATTGACATATTTATTTTGAAATCTAAAATAAAGTCAAAACACTTTAGTAGGTTTTTATTAGAGAATATAAAATACTTGGAAAACCTATTTAAAATAATTTAATAAGTTTTGTTGTTTTAATTAAAATGGTGAAACCTTTTATTAAATAAAGTTGGATATTAAATTATTTTTATTTTATTTAAATAATCCTTTATTATTTTTAAATAAACCTTTATTATTTTGTTTTAAAATAAAATATTTTAATTTCCAAAGCTTGTCCAATGTTTAATTTGGCTTTATAATATATTCTTTATTTATAAACTTTTTATTTCAATTGAAGCCAAATCCTTTCATTTAAAAGATCCAAAATAGTATTTTAAATATTTTTTATTTTCCTTTAATAAAAGTTTATCTTTTTAAATCTCTTTAGGATTTATTTGATTCAAATTGGTTTGAGGTTCCATTTGAATTCAAAAAGTTTCTTCTGGCCCTGAAAATCAAACAAAGTTTTATTTTATTCATTTATTTTTCACATTACAAGATTTGGAAAATCTTGGGATGTGACAATGATCGTCAGCAGGAACTGGACAATGCCCGTGACTACTCCAACCACAAGTCCGCCATTATCAAGACGAAGGATCAGACCATCACCATGCTAGCGAAGGACCGCAAGTCTCGTTGCCGTCAGCTTGACAAGAAGGAGCGCATCATTGCCCTCTTCGTCACCCTATCTCGGATTTGGAGGAGACCATCCATGAGAGAGACATGCAATTGGAGGAAAGGGAGAATGGCGGAGAAGACCTTCGTGGAGATCCCTACTCCTATCTCAGCGATGATGATGACTTTCTGGAGGATCAAGCCATGGACTTCTTCACCGATGAGGAGGATTTCGCCTTCATCGATGACGATGAGGAGGATGAAGATTACACCGTCTCCGAGGAGTAGTAACACTTGAGCACTAGCGTAGTGAGTTGTATTTGGTCCCACTGTATCGTAGTTTCCAGAATGGTTCTTAAAACCATCTGTTTTCCTTTGTTGTGGTGTGTGTTGTATCATGTGCTATGAATGAATGAATGAAAAGCAAGTTGCTAGAAAATCTGAGTCAAACTTTAAAAACTTTTCAAAGTCTCTGAACCTTAGAAATTTCCCTCTTTTCTCATGATCTATCTCAATCTTCAGATGCCTCGCGGAGGGAGTGGTTCATCCCCGGACCCGATGTTGCAGATCCTGCAAATGTTGGTTTTTGACCGCGAAGCTGAAAGAGCCGAACGTCAAGCCAACTTAGCCACCCTTCAGCACATAGCTCAGATGGCCAACAACAATCAAGGCCAAGGAAATCAGGACAACCATGGATCTAAGCTCAAAAATTTCCAGAACACCAACCCACCTATTTTCACTAAGTCGGAAGAGCCCCTAGATGTAGATGATTGGCTGCAAACCATGGAAAACAATCTGGAATTCGCCGGAGTGGAAGCTAATGAGAAAGTTCTGTTCGCCACCCACTATCTAGCCAGAGATGCAAGAGCATGGTGGAACAGCGTTCGTGCAATGACCGGAGGATAGATGATGACCTAGGAGGAATTCAAGGTCAAGTTCAGCAGAACCCATGTGCCACCGGGTTTGATCAAGAGAATCAGAGATGAGTTCATAGTGTAGGGTTCGCAGCATAGAAAACAAAAATTTTCCTACGATGTGAACTATATACCAAGATCTATTTATACTAGATACAAACAACGGGCGGATGTATATCCGTAGAGAACATACCCTTGAAGACCGACAAAGCTTAACGAGTTCAACTCGTGGTTGATGTAGACGATCTCTTGCCGATCTCAAGATCGAGAGGAAGTCCTAGCGCCGCAAAACAGCAGCGCATCCGTGCTCGCACACACGTTCGAGGCACTGAGCAACCTCCGCCTCCTCGCTCCAGCGATGCAGCGGAAGCACAACTCTTTCTTGCCGAAAGCCACCGGGAACATGTATCTCGCTAGTCCGAGACCATGGGGGATAAATTCTAGAGGGGGAGAGAGATCCTTCACGAGGAGGTGTGATGTGAGAGGAGGAGAGGGGGGCCTTTTATAGGGGAGAGGGGGGGCACCCAAGGGGCATGGCGCCCAGCCATGGGGCTGCCCCCACCTCTTCCACATTCATGTGGGTGGAGCTCCCACTCAAAATGAAAAGCCTCCACTCCCATTAAAAAGCCTCCACTCAAAAATCCACTCACATGCATTAAATTTCCACCAAATTTAATGCAAGCTCTCATTTAAATAAAACTCTTTTATTTATTTATTCAGAATTTTGTTAATTACTTTAATTAACAAACATTCACATAAAACCCCTTGCTAGTATTCCATTTCACATGCAGAACCAGTTTCAGCAATTTCAACCGAAACAGTTTCGGTGTCTAGTGAAATAAATTCCTGCGCTTGTTCATTCTTTCGGCATGAAACCTTTGCTCCAATTGGATGCCGGTGTCTCTTAAGTGTGTCACCCTACGGTTCGTGAATAATGCGGACATGATCGAGACCCCTCTCGGATCAATAATCAGAAGCGGGATCTGGAGACCCATACTGACTCCCACACATTCAACGATGACTTTCTTGTGATCGTCGGAACCTTTTACGTTAGTATCTTAATCCCTTTGTTTCACAATATATTACATGTCCGAGATTCGATCATCGGTATCTCCATACCTAGTTTAATCTCGTTACCGACATGCACTCTTTTCTCGTTCCTGTGATATAACATTCTAGTGATCAAATCACTTGCTTGCAAGCTAATCAATGTGATATCACCGAGAGGGCCCAGAGTATATCTATCCGTCATCGGGATGAACAAATTCCACTCTTGATCCATGAGCCTCAACATAACACTTTATTAGTTCTGAACCCACCTTTATAATCACCCTGTTACGGTGTGACGTTTGATGTTATCAAGAAACTCTTCCGGTGTTAGTGATTGACATGATCTCATGGTCTAAGGATAAGGATCACTTCGTAAGTTGTTATAGCAATATAAACTCAATGACTTTGATCGTAATGCTATACTTCGGATGAATGTTCATCACATCATTACACTAATGTTGTGATCCCGTTATTAACAACATCCAATGTCCATGATCAGGAAACCTTGATCATCTTGTTAATCAACGAGCTAGTTTATGAGAGAGGCTTAACTAGGAACTTTCTGTTTGTTTATTAAACACACATGTATTAACGTTTCCGTATTAATACAATTATAGCATGCAAAATAAACATCTATCATATACTTGGAATACACATAATAACCACTTTATTATTGCCTCTCAGGGCATATTCCCTTCAGTCTCCCACTTGCACTAGAGACAATAATCTAGTTACATAGTGATAAATCTAACACCCATTGAGTTCTGGTGTTGATCATGTTTTGCTTTAGGGAGAGTTTTAGTCAACGGATCTGCTACATTGAGATCCGTATGTACTTTACAAATCTTTATATCTCCATCCTTGACATGCTCGCGGATGGAGTGAAACCGGCGCTTAATATGCTTGGAATGCTTGTGAGACCTTGGCTCTTTGGCATTGGCAATGGCACCATTGTTGTCACAATAGATCACCATTGGGTCCAACGCGTTTGCCACAACTCCTAGTTCGGATATGAACTCCTTCATCCAAACTGCTTCCTGAGCTGCTTCTGAAGCAGCAACATATTCGGCCTCCGTTGTTGATCCCGCTACCACAGGTTGTTTGGAGCTCCTCCAACTAACCGCTCCGCCATTCATGAGAAATACGTATCCGGATTGGGACTTAGAGTCATCCGGATCGGTGTCAAAGCTAGCGTCGACATAACACTTAGCGACGAGCTCTTCTTCACCTCCGTATACAAGAAACATATCCTTAGTTCTTCGTAAGTACTTAAGGATATTCTTGACCGCTATCCAGTGTTCCGAACCTGGATCCGATTGGTACCTACTAGTCAAACTAATAGCGTGTGCCACATCCGGTCTTGTACATAGCATGGCGTACATTATAGAGCCTATGGCTGAAGCATAGGGGACTTTGTCCATTATCTCTCTTTCTTCCGCCGAAGCCGGACTTTGAGTCTTACTCAATGTCTTGCCTTGCAACATAGGTAAGAACCCCTTCTTACTTCCGTCCATTTTAAACTTCTTTAAAATCTTATCAAGGTATGTACTTTGCGATAGCCCTATTAGGCGCCTAGATCTATCTCTATAGATCTTTATGCCTAATATGTATGACGCTTCACCTAGGTCCTTCATTGAAAATTTGCTGTTTAGATAACTTTTAACACTGTTTAAAAGTTCTATATCATTTCCGATCAATAATATGTCATCCACATATAATATCAGAAATGCCACATTGCTCCCACTCACTTTCTTGTAAATACAAGCTTCTCCATAAGTTTGGACAAATCCAAACTCTTTGATCACCTCATCAAAGCGGAGATTCCAACTTCGTGATGCTTGCTTCAATCCATAGATGGATCGCTGAAGCTTGCACACCTTGTTAGCATCCTTAGGATCGACAAAACCCTTTGGTTGTATCATATACAACTCTTCTTCAATATTACCATTGAGAAACGCAGTTTTGACATCCATCTGCCATATTTCATAATCGAAATATGCAGCAATTGCTAACATAATCCTAACTGACTTTAGCATCGCTACGGGAGAGAAAGTCTCATCGTAGTCAACTCCTTGAATTTGTCGAAACCCCTTTGCGACAAGTCGAGCTTTATAGATGGTCACATTACCATCAGCATCAGTTTTCCTTTTGAAAATCCATTTGTTCTCCACGGCCTTTCGGTCGTGAGGTAATTCGACCAAGTTCCAAACTTGATTTTCATACATGGATTCCATCTCGGATTTCATGGCTTCTAACCATTTGTTGGAATCCGGGCTCATCATCGCTTCTTCATACGTCGCAGGGTCATTATTTTCATCAACCATGAAATTTATGATAGGATTTCCGTATAGCTCGGGAGCTGCACGCGTCCTGTTTGACCTGCGAGGTTCGGTAGTACTCTCTTTCGGAGTTTCATGATCATTATAATTAGTTCCCTCTTCAACAGGTGGAGCCAACTCCGGAACAACTTCCGGCGCTGCGCTACTCGCCATACTTTGAAGAGAAGGTTCCACAACCTCTTCGAGTTCTACCTTCCGACTACTCACACCTTTCGCGAGAAACTCTTTCTCTAGAAAGGATCCATTCTTGGCAACAAAAACCTTGCCCTCGGATCTGTGATAGAAGGAATACCCAATAGTTTCTTTAGGGTATCCTATGAAGACGCATTTTTCCGCTTTGGGTTCGAGTTTATCCGGTTGAAGTTTCTTCACATAAACATCGCAACCCCAAACTTTAAGAAATGACAGCTTAGGTTTGTTTCCAAACCATAATTCATACGGTGTCTTTTCAACGGATTTAGATGGTGCCCGATTTAAAGTGAATGCAGCAGTTTCTAGTGCATAACCCCAAAATGACAACGGCAAGTCCGTCAGAGACATCATAGATCGAACCATATCTAATAAAGTACGATTACGACGTTCCGACACACCATTTCGCTGTGGTGTTCCGGCAGGTGTGAGCTGTGAAACAATTCCACACTCTTTCATGTGAGTGCTAAACTCGTAACTTAGATACTCACCTCCACGGTCGGACCGTAGAAATTTGATCTTTCTATTACGATGATTTTCCACTTCATTCTGAAATTCCTTGAACTTTTCAAAGGTTTCAGACTTGTGTTTCATCAAGTAGATATAACCGTATCTACTTAAATCATCCGTGAAAGTAACAAAATAACGATATCCACCTCGCGCCGACACACTCATTGGACCACATACATCAGAATGTATGATTTCCAATAAATCAGTCGCCCGTTCCATTGAACCGGAAAACGGCGTTCTAGTCATCTTGCCCATAAGGCATGGCTCACATGTATCAAATGATTCATAATCAAGTGATTCCAAAAGTCCATCCGAATGGAGCTTCTTCATGCGTTTAACGCCAATATGACCTAGACGGCAGTGCCACATATATGCGGATATATCATCATTAAGTTTAATCCTTTTAGCATCAACATTATGAATATGTGTAACATTATCATCGAGATCTAACAGAAATAAACCATTCATCATCGGTGCATGACCATAAAAGATTTCATTCATATAAATGGAACAACCATTGTTCTCAGATTTAAATGAATAACCACTTCGCATCAAACACGATCCAGATACAATGTTCATGCTCAGTGCAGGCACCAGATAACATTTATTCAAGTTTACAACTAATCCCGACGGTAAGTGGAGAGGCAGCGTTCCGACGGCGATTACATCAACGTTTGATCCATTGCCGACACGCATCTTGACCTCACCCCTTGCTAGCGGTCGCTGGTTCCGCAGCCCCTGATTCGAGTTACAAATATTAGCAACTGAACCGGTATCAAATACCTAGGTGCTACTGCGAGCACTAGTCAAGTACACATCAATAACATGTATATCATATATACCTTTGTTTGCCTTGCCGGCCTTCTTGTCTGCCAAATACTTGGGGCAGTTGCACTTCCAGTGGCCAGTCCCCTTACAATAGTAGCACTCGGAATCAGACTTAGGTCCAACTCGGGGTTTCTTTTCAGGTGCGGCAACAGGCTTGCCGCCCTTACTTCCCTTCCGTTTTCCCTTCTTGTCTTTCTTGAAACCAGTATTCCTATTGATCATCAACACTTGATGTTCCTTTTTGATCTCCACTTCTGCAGTTTTAAGCATTGACAGAAGCTCGGGGAGAGACTTCTTCATGCCTTGCATATTATAATTCATCACGAAGCTCTTATAGCTAGGTGGCAGAGACTACAGAACACGATGGATGCCTAAGTCAATGGGAATCGATATTCCCAAGGACACAAGCTTATCGGCGTAACCCGACATCTTGAGTACATGCTCACTAACGGAGCTGTGCTCTTCCATCATGCAGCTAAAGAACTTTTCTGAAGCATCGTAGCTCTCTACAGCAGCATGTGTGTCGAAAATCATTTTCAACTCACCCATTGTATCAAATGCATTGCCGTTTTCGAAACGTTTTCGAAGTTCCGGCTCTAGCCCATACAATATGCCGCAATGAACTAAGTTGTGGTCCTCCTGACGAGTCTGATAGACATTCTTCTCCTCGTCAGGGGCATCATCAAAAAGTGGGGGGCCTAACGGCGCTTCTAGCACATATTGCTTTTGTGCAGCAGAGAGGAGAATCCTCAAATTCATGGCCCATTCAGTAAAGTTGCTACCGTTCGTTGCTAGTTTCTCTTTCTCCATGAACGCATTGAAATTAAAAGCAGGTGGTGCCATCTACAACAGAATTTGTAAAGTTTAGACTAAGTGTATGATAGATTGAGTTCAACTAATCTGTATTACGAATGAACTCCCACTCAAAAGCGACATCCCTCGTGTCCTTTTGGTGATTACATGAACCAAATCCACTACACCAAGTCCGATCATCACGTGAGTCGGTATAGTTTCAAAGGCGAGCATCAAATGGACATCATATCAACTATATGACTCATGCTTAACCTTTCGGTCTGTGTTCCGAGGCCATGTCTGTACATGCTAGGCTCGCCAAGTTAGAACCTTAGTATTCTGCGTGTGTAACTGTTTTACACCCGAAATATGGTCGAGGATCCAAGAACACCCGATCATCACGTGATGTCTTGGAGCGACGAAAACATAATCGGTGCATACTAAAGGAAGAACACATTTTTATCTTGATATTTAAATGAGGGATCATCTTATTATGCTTAACAAAGCGCTAAATAAGCAATATAAGATGCAACCAAACATCATATGTTTATTAGTGAAATTATATGGTTCCCGCAGATGATCTCTATCATGTGCATCGTGGTATGATCACTATCATACCTATATGTGTAAATCCAAGGTCTATGGATTTTACACGCTATGTGTGTTGTAAGAGTATCATCTCATACTTCTACTTACAACACTACCATATAATAACACTAGCCCAGCAACAATCTAAACTAGACGCCTCTAATTTATCCATTGCAAGTTTTACGTGGCTTAGGGCTTTCGAGATAGAACCGTTCTTACCTACGAACATCAACCACAACGAGGATAATCAAATTGTTGACAACTCGCTTGCAAAATAGATATTGACTATAGTAGGAGAGACAGACACCCGCTAGCCACTTATGCAAACTAGTTGCATGTCAAGCGTGGAACAGGTCTCATGTGCGAGGACATGTAAAGTTTGTCCGGGCCGCTTCATCCCACTATGCCACCAATATCCAAAATCACAACAAAGGAGCAACAACATGATCATCATCGCCCACATACTCATATGTGTACTACCCGTGTAAAGTATCTACGCATAGATCCGGCTCTGATACCACTGTAGGGTTCGCAGCATAGAAAACAAAAATTTTCCTACGATGTGAACTATATACCAAGATCTATTTATACTAGATACAAACAACGGGCGGATGTATATCCGTAGAGAACATACCCTTGAAGACCGACAAAGCTTAACGAGTTCAACTCGTGGTTGATGTAGACGATCTCTTGCCGATCTCAAGATCGAGAGGAAGTCCTAGCGCCGCAAAACAGCAGCGCATCCGTGCTCGCACACACGTTCGAGGCACTGAGCAACCTCCGCCTCCTCGCTCCAGCGATGCAGCGGAAGCACAACTCTTTCTTGCCGAAAGCCACCGGGAACATGTATCTCGCTAGTCCGAGACCATGGGGGATAAATTCTAGAGGGGGAGAGAGATCCTTCACGAGGAGGTGTGATGTGAGAGGAGGAGAGGGGGGCCTTTTATAGGGGAGAGGGGGGGCACCCAAGGGGCATGGCGCCCAGCCATGGGGCTGCCCCCACCTCTTCCACATTCATGTGGGTGGAGCTCCCACTCAAAATGAAAAGCCTCCACTCCCATTAAAAAGCCTCCACTCAAAAATCCACTCACATGCATTAAATTTCCACCAAATTTAATGCAAGCTCTCATTTAAATAAAACTCTTTTATTTATTTATTCAGAATTTTGTTAATTACTTTAATTAACAAACATTCACATAAAACCCCTTGCTAGTATTCCATTTCACATGCAGAACCAGTTTCAGCAATTTCAACCAAAACAGTTTCGGTGTCTAGTGAAATAAATTCCTGCGCTTGTTCATTCTTTCGGCATGAAACCTTTGCTCCAATTGGATGCCGGTGTCTCTTAAGTGTGTCACCCTACGGTTCGTGAATAATGCGGACATGATCGAGACCCCTCTCGGATCAATAATCAGAAGCGGGATCTGGAGACCCATACTGACTCCCACACATTCAACGATGACTTTCTTGTGATCGTCGGAACCTTTTACGTTAGTATCTTAATCCCTTTGTTTCACGATATATTACATGTCCGAGATTCGATCATCGGTATCTCCATACCTAGTTTAATCTCGTTACCGACATGCACTCTTTTCTCGTTCCTGTGATATAACATTCTAGTGATCAAATCACTTGCTTGCAAGCTAATCAATGTGATATCACCGAGAGGGCCCAGAGTATATCTATCCGTCATCGGGATGAACAAATTCCACTCTTGATCCATGAGCCTCAACATAACACTTTATTAGTTCTGAACCCACCTTTATAATCACCCTGTTACGGTGTGACGTTTGATGTTATCAAGAAACTCTTCCGGTGTTAGTGATTGACATGATCTCATGGTCTAAGGATAAGGATCACTTCGTAAGTTGTTATAGCAATATAAACTCAATGACTTTGATCGTAATGCTATACTTCGGATGAATGTTCATCACATCATTACACTAATGTTGTGATCCCGTTATTAACAACATCCAATGTCCATGATCAGGAAACCTTGATCATCTTGTTAATCAACGAGCTAGTTTATGAGAGAGGCTTAACTAGGAACTTTCTGTTTGTTTATTAAACACACATGTATTAACGTTTCCGTATTAATACAATTATAGCATGCAAAATAAACATCTATCATATACTTGGAATACACATAATAACCACTTTATTATTGCCTCTCAGGGCATATTCCCTTCACATAGAATTGAAGCAAGGAAGGATGACCGTAGTGGAATACCGTGAAAAATTCTTGTCATTATCTAGGTATGCCCCGGATGAGATCGACACTGAAGCCAGGAAGAAGGAGAGATTCTTGAATGGTCTGCACGATGAGATGCAGACGGTGTTGGTCAATATCCCCTTTGTTGATATTGAAGCCCTCATCGACTCTGCCATTCAGATGGAAGGAAAGATCAACCAAGCCAATGAGAACTGCAAGCGCCGCATGATGCATCAGCCAGGAACCCATCATACCCCAAAGTATCGCCCCAACCCATCTCCAGGATTTGCCCCGAGAACCAATAGACCCCCGATGAACCATCCGACCTATCCCAACCGACGAAACCCAAGGCCCGGAGGAAATCACAACAAACCTGGCAACTCTAGCAATTTCAACCGTGCACCACCCAAGTTCAACAACAACAATGCTGCCGCCAACACCAACACTGCCCCGAGGACTGGAAGCAATGATGTGCCTGTTGCAGCAAAGGATAAGTCGCAAGTGACTTGTTATGACTGTGGAAATAAGGGTCACTACTCCAATGAGTGCCCCAAGAAGAATGCCGCAGCCCCCAATGCAAATGCCCCAGCTCAGCAGCAGCGTCGTGTTCAGCCAGGAAGAAGGTTTCCCCTGGGGAATTCACTCAACCGCAATGGCCGTATTTTTCTCATGCATGCTGAAGAAGCCCAGGAAGCACCAGACGTCGTGCTGGGTATGTTTTCTGTTAATTCAGTACTTGCTAGAGTGTTGTTTGATTCTGGTGCATCGCACTCATTTGTCACCGAAGAATTTGCATGCACTAGTAAGATTCAACCAACCAAACTGAAACATGTTATGATTGTTCAAATCCCCGGTTCAACCACCAAGGCTAGGCAAATTTGCAAAGCCGTACCTATCCGAATCCATGGCATAGATTTTTATGCTAATCTGATATTACTCGGAACTAAAGGTTTGGAAGTAGTACCAGGAATGGATTAGATGTCCAAACATAAAGGATTAATTGACTATGCCAAGAAAGCCATAACCATGACCAGTACAGCTGGAGTATCAGTTGAGCATGTATCTGAAACCTTACCTCGTCAATTCAAGTGCAACAAGAGTATAGCCCAACCTACCATTGACCAAGTCCGGATAGTCTACGAATACCCCGATGTATTTCCAGATGTTTTGCCCTGTATGCCCCCATATCGGGATATCGAGTTTATCATTGAACTAATCCCCGGAACAGGACCCATAGCCCAGAGACCATATAGTATGAACCCGTCTGAACTAGCGGAACTAAAGAAGCAACTGGATGCCATGTTGGAAATTGGATTGATTCAACCAAGTGCGTCACCTTGGAGATCACCTGTCTTGTTTGTGGACAAGAAAGATGGAGGTAACCATTTGTGTACGGATTATCGGAAGTTGAATGATGTCACTATCAAGAGCAAATACCCGTTGCCCAAGAAAGAAGATTTGTTTGATCAGTTGACCGGTGCCAAAGTGTTTTCTAAGATTGATCTTAGAACTGGCTATCATCAACTCAAGATTCGCGCAGAGGATATTCCAAAGACTGCCTTTTGCCACCAGATATGGACTATACGAGTATATCGTCATGTCTTTTGGATTAACCAATGCCCCCGCTTATTTCATGAATCTAATGAATAAGATTTTTATGGACTTCCTGGATAAGTTTGTCATTGTTTTCATCGATGACATTCTGATTTATTCCAAATCAGAAGAAGAACAAGAGCTACACCTAAGGACCATTCTTGGAACCCTTAGGGAGCATCAGTTGTATGCCAAGTTCAGCAAATGTGAATTCTGGTTACAGGAGGTAGGATTCCTCGGCCACATTGTATCAGCCGGAGGAATTGCCGTTGACCCTGCAAAGGTGAAAGATGTCGAAGATTGGCAAGCCCCAACCACTCAAACCTAAGTTCGTGCATTTCTCGGATTGGCGGGATACTACCGCAAGTTCGTAGAAGGATTCTCGAGTATCGCCAGACCCATGACCCAATTGCTGAAGAAGGACAAGAAGTTTGAATGGACGGACAAATGTGAAGCGAGTTTTCAAGAACTCAAGAGAAGATTGATTTCAGCCCCAATCTTAATCATGCCGGATATCACGAAGCCCTTTGACGTATATTGTGAGGCATCCAAGATCGGTCTCGGATGTGTGCTAATGCAAGAAGGCAAAGTTATATCTTATCTATCTCTACAACTGAAACAGCATGAACAAAACTATCCCAGCCCATGACCTCGAGCTCGCAGCCGTAGTTCTAGCCCTGAATACATGGAGGCATTACCTGATGGGAAACCGTTGTGAGATTTATTCGGATCACAAGAGCCTAAAGTATATATTCACTCAGAAGGAGCTGAATATGAGGCAGAGAAGATGGATTGAGCTAATCAAGGATTACGACCTGGACATTCACTATCACCCCGGTAAAGCCAACGTGGTAGCAGATGCCCTTAGCAGATTGCCGTGCCGCTTGAACTCCATGATTTTGAAGGAGCAACCAAGTCTGCACAAAGAGATGGAAGATTTCCGAATGGAATTAGTGAGTGAAGGATTTTTGGCTAGCATAGAACTTTAACCCACTTTGATCAGCCAGATCAAGGAGGCGCAGAAAGGAAATGCTAGTATCGATGGAATCAAACGTCGTATCGGTACAGGCAAAGTACCTGGATTCACCGAAGACGAAGAAGGAGTTTTGTGGTACAAAGGACGCCTTTGTGTACCAGCAGATTCAGAGTTGAAAGAAGTTATTCTGAAGGAAGCTCATGATAGTCTTTATTCTATCCATCCCGGAGGAACGAAGATGTATCAAGATTTGAAAGAGCAATTTTGGTGGCATAAGATGAAGAGAGAAATCGGAAGCTATATCGCCAAGTGTGATATATGTCAGAGAGTCAAGGCGGGACATCAAAGACCCGCAGGATTGTTGCAACCATTGCAGATTCCGGAATGGAAATGGGATTCCGTTGGAATGGACTTTATCACCGGATTGCCTACTTCTAGTAGGGGAAATGACTCTATCTGGGTCATAGTTGACAGATTGTCCAAAGTAGCCCATTTCTTACTAGTCAAGACCACATATCAGAGTTCGAAGCTAGCGGAGTTATACATCGCTAGAATCGTTATTTTGCACGGAGTCCCCAAGAACATCGTATCTGATCGAGGAACTCAGTTTACCTCGAGATTCTGGAAGAAAGTCCAAGAAGGTTTAGGAACCCGACTAGATTTCAGCACAGCGTATCACCCTCAGACCGACGGACAAACGGAGCGAGTAAATCAAATACTCGAAGATATGTTGAGAGCATGTGTGTTAGAATATGGATCTAAATGGGAAGACTGTGTGCCTTTCGCAGAATTTTCTTACAACAACAGTTATCAAGCTAGTTTGCAAATGGCCCCATTTGAATTCATGTATGGAAGGAAGTGTTGCACCCCTTTGAACTGGTCGGAAGTAGTAGAGAGTCAGATTTTCGGACCCTACATCCTACGAGAAGCAGAAGAGAAAGTTCACAAGATTCGTGAGCACCTCAAGACCGCCCATTCAAGACAGAAGAGTTACGCCGACAAGAGACGTCTATACCTTTCCTTCAACATCAGAGATTTTGTGTATCTGAAAGTGTCACCATTGAAGGGAATGAAGCGTTTCCAGCTAGAGGGAAAGTTATCCCCCAGATATATCGGACCCTTCAAGATTCTGAACCGTCGAGGAGAAGTGTCGTATCAATTGGGACTGACGTAAGAGATGTCAGCCATGCACAATGTGTTCCATATCTCATTTCTTCGTAAATGCCTCGAAGTTCCGAAGAAGACTGAAGTGTTCAAGAACATTGATCACCGGACCATAGAGATCAATGTTGACCTAACCTATCCCGAAGTACCCATCTGCATTTTGGAAGAAGCTTTCAGAACTACCAGAACCTAGAGCATCAAGTTTCTCAAGATTCATTGGAGCAACCACACAGAAGAGGAAGCTACCTGGGAGCGCGAAGATCACATCAGGACGGAGTTTCCCGATCTCTTCAAATCCTAGGTAATATTTTTCATCCTTTTTCAAATCTCGGGACGAGATTTTGTTTAAGGGGGAAGGTTTGTAACATCCCAAAAATATAAATCATGGATCATCAAACTCTAACCATCAAAATTAGGGTTAACAAAAACTTTCCCAACTAAAAATATGAAAGCATTCATTTGTGTGTGTATTCAAAATTTGGATTCTTTTTGAATTTCCATGATTCTGTGTTTCCTTGCTTGTAAAATGATTCTTAGGTGAATTAAACATCATCTAAACAATCCCCAAACTTTTCCCAAAGACAAACAACTCAAAATAAACAAATGAAGTGAATGGTCATTTTTGCCAAATTAACTCTCATGCCTACTTTGGCTATCCCTAGTTTTCAAAACTTAACAGAAACATTTGTGGATCTTTGCACCCCTTGTTAGTACTCATAATAAGGTACCAAGGCCCACTTTGTGATCATACAGAAACATTCAAATGCTAAGTTTAAATCACTACAAGAAATGTGCTATACTATGACCTTTTGATAGTGAACCCGAAAGAAATCGTCATAAATTTATGACGATCTTGCTGCAGTTGGTCATGAGCTGTTTGGAAGGGGCAAAGGATAGCAAATGCATGACGATTTGTCCCAAAAACGTCTTAAATTATTTACACGAAATCGTCATAAGCTGGTGTGTACTATTTGGGGCCTTGTTTGGAGCATACTACGACGATATAGAATCGTCATAGTCACTTATGACGCTATAATAACATCGTAGTATGTTAAGCACTAGGATGACTGTGCTGCCACCTCCTCAATGTGATCCACGTGTCGTGTTAGTTGTGTGCTAGGGATTTTTTAGGTCGGGCCTGGATAGGCCGATTCTTTCAGGTCAGGCCCAACAGCTTCTTTGGCCTAGATAATATTGTTAGGCAAAAAAGATTGCCCTAGCTGGGACTTGAACCCACGACCTAGCGATGTGAGGCAGCTGTCATAACCACTATGCTATAGTTGTGTTGTTGCAAATAATGTATAAACAACTCTATCTATACTATTAGTATTATCGAACAGAACATGACCACAGAACCAAACCTTACCACATAGAGAACCACACAGAACAGAACATGACCACGCTCCCTTCGTGGTGACCGGCGCCGGGCGGGGCGACGCTAGACGGCGGACCGGCGGCGGCGGGGGCGATGCTGAATGGCGTACCGACGGAAGGGAAGAGGCGGTGGTTGCCGGCGGGCGGAGGGGCTAAGGCGCCGACGGAGGGGCTGCGGCGGTCGTGGCCAGCGGAGGGGCTGAGGCGCCGGCGGAGGGCTGCGGTGGTCGTGGCCGGCGGAGGGGCTCCGGCGGTGGTGACTGGAGGAGGTGCTGCAGCAGTCGACATCGGTTAGCACCCTCTCCTCTCTCCCCTGTTGATATACTTCCCTGTTAATTTCAGAGCCTGGTTTCATTAGGGTTTCAAAATCCATATTTTCAGATGATGTTTAGAATCAATTCAAGCCCAAACCTTCAGGTCTTTTTTGCCTTTAGCTAGATGTAGGCATAGAACTATATTGTTGGAGCTTATCTAGGTTTTGGTTTAATTTCTGCTAGCTAGTGTGTACACTTCAGTGCAATTCTAACTTGCAATATTTTTTGGTCTTTTGCAGATGGACAGAAGCTGGATAACAAAAGGAGTTAGAAGGCTTTCTTATGAGCATCTAAGGGGAGTGGATGAGTTCATGCGATTTGTTCGTAGAAGTGTTCCTGATGATGCTCAAGTTTTATGCCCATGCCCCAGCTGTATGAATCGTGTTGAACAAACTCTACCAAATGTAGAGGCTCATCTGCTAATGCGTGGGATGGCATGCACGTATGATAGGTGGATCCATCATGGAGAGCCTTTACATCCAGAACCCGGAGCTGAACCTGAACCTGGTGAAGGCGCAGATCATGTTGATGATGGCGGTGAGTTTGTACAAGATGATGTTCCGCAAGAGGATGTTGGTTTGGAGGCAGAGGATGGCTATGAGGATGATAGAATCCCTGATCTGTTTAGGGATTTGTACGAGTCTGAACCGCAAGGTGCTGGAGAGAATACAATCTATGCCGAGCTGATAGAGGAGGCCAAGCGCGCAGCTAGTGATGGTGGGACATTGTCCAGATTTTCTTTTACCGTGAAGTTACTCCATGTCAAGTCCTTCTACCGAATCAGCAATGTTGCCTTCAACGCAATACTCCGTATCTTGACCATCCAATACCCTAAAAGTGCAATTCCCAAATCTTATGAAGAAGCATTGGGTATAATCGGTAGATTGGGGCTTGGTTATGATTCAATCCATGTCTGCCCGAACAACTGTATCTTGTTTCGGAACACGTACGCCAAGCATGACAGGTGCCCGAAATGTGATGCCTCAAGGTGAAAAGATGCGGATGGGAGGAAGCAGATACCGGAGAAGGTGTTGAGGTACTTTCCTGTGATTCCAAGGCTACAGAGGATGTTCATTTCGAAGCAACAGTCGGAGGATGTACAGTGGCACAAGCTAAAGCGGCAACCCATGGATAATGAACTTAGCCATCCAGCCGACGGAAAGGCATGGAAAGATTTTGATGATAAACATAAAGAGTTTGCCACCGATGCGAGGAACATCAGACTCGGCCTTGCCACAGATGGCTTTAATCCATTTGGAATGAGCTCGAAATATAGCATGTGGCCGGTATTTGTTGTGCCGTACAATCTTCCACCATGGGCATGTATGGAGCAGTCCAACTTCATGATGGCTTTGCTAATCCCCGGTCCAAAATCTCCAGGAAAGGATTTTGATGTCTTTATGGAGCCCCTAGTAGAAGATCTCCTCAAACTCTAGAAGGGTGTCCGTACCTATGATGCCCTGAGTCCTGATAAGTTTGATCTCCGTGCTGCGGTAATATGGTGTATCCATGATTTCCCAGCGCTGCACACTTTGTCGGGGAGGCTCACGTCTGGTTATCAAGCATGTGTGCGTTGTAACAAGGATCCGTGCTCGGAAAGAATAAGGAACAAGATATGTTGGACCGGGGGGCGCCGTTTTCTTCCCCGCCACCATCCTTGGCGAAAAAGCAAAGATTTCAATGGAAAAACTGAAACCCGTGACCAGCCGGCGGAGTTCACTAAAGAAGAGCTCGAGCAACAGCTTCACAATGTGAAAGATGTGAGATCTGGAAAACATCAGAAGAAAAGGAAGCGTGAGGATGGACAATGTTGGGACCGGAGGGCTATTTTGTGGGACCTCCCTTACTGGGCAGATCTCAAGTTGAGGCACAACCTTGATGTAATGCATATCGAGAAAAATATATGTGATAATCTGCTTGGCACATTTATGAACATCGACGGGAAGTCATAGGATACAGTTAACTCTATGCTTGATTTGGAAGACTTGGGCATAAGAAAAGATTTGCATCTTCAGCCTGTTGAAGGTGGAGAGTCGTTTGAGATGCCAGAAGCATGGTATACAATGACTAAAGAAGAAAAGCTTGCATTCTGTGAATTTATAAGAGCGGTGAGATTTCCAGATGGGTATGCCGCTAACCTAGCAAAATGCGTGTCTCCTGATGGATGCAAGATCCAGGGACTAAAAACTCATGACTGTCACATCCTCCTTCAAAGGATTTTACCGGCTGGACTCCATGGAATTTTGGATAAAGAAATATATGAAGCAGTTGCTGAGCTGGGGAATTTCTTCAGAGAGTTGTGCGCCAAAACACTGAAGCTATCTATTCTTGAAAGACTCGAAAAAGAAATCATAGTTATCCTTTGCAAGCTTGAAAAGATCTTTCCTCCGGCCTTCTTCACGGTGATGGTTCATTTGGCTGTGCATTTACCCAAAGAGGCAATGCTTAGAGGCCCTGTACAATACGGCTGGATGTACCCTGTCGAAAGAAGGATGCTTACATTTAAGCGGTATGTATGAAACACCGCCAGGCCTGAAGGGTCGATTGCCGAGGCATATATTGTTGATGAGTGCCTTACATTTTGCTCGAGGTACTTCGACGATCTGGAAACAAGATTCAATAGGCCGGGTAGAAATAGAGAGCGGGATGATTCGCACGTTGGTGATGTCTCTGTTTTCAACCATGGTGTAAACCTTCTTGGAGGGTCAGAGTACTCGGAGGCTGGTGATGAATATGACAAGATGCATTGGTATGTGTTAAGGAGTTTCCCTGAGGTTCTACCGTATATCGAGTATGTCATCTCTTGTGCATGCACCCTTATCTTTTTTATTGAGTTGGAAGGAACCCATTTGCAAGCCTGATGATTTAATTAACTTTATGTTTTTGTTGGCATTGCCGGTTGTGCAAAATAGAGCTGAATAAGCAAGGTAGCCGTATCAATGTTGATAGATGGCTCACGAAGGGATTTGCTAAGTGGTTTAAGAATCATGTGAGATCTTTAGTCTTGGAATCAAATGCCACATGTTTTTTTGTGTGTGTTTTTGTTACTAACCCTGCTTTATTTGTGCAGATTGGAAAATTGCATGAGGACAATAAGGTCAGTGCTGATATTTTTGCTTTGGCATGCGAGCCAGATAGGCGAGTGAGGCTGTATTCAGCATGTATTGTTGACAGTGTCCGCTACCACACAGTTGACCGCGAGAAAAATAGAAACACGCAGAACAGTGGAATAGTCCGCTACAACTCCAGTAGAGGCGTCCATCGATTGGTCGTCTTGTTCCGTTGTGATTGGTTTGATCTTGGTGGCAGAAAGAAGACATGGATCCAAGATGACGGACACTTCAAAAGCATTAACACTGGAAGGTGCTGGTATAAGAGTGATCCATTTATTCTAACTACATAAGCAACAAAGGTGTTCTATGTGCCAGACACCGACTTGCGTGGAAATTGGCAAGTTGTGCAAAAGTTTCAGCACAGACATTTGTGGAGTGTGAAAGAAACTGAAATGGAGAAGGGTCTCAATGGTGGTGGTGGTCTAACATACCAAGATGATAACACTGAGGAAGTTCCAGTGCAAGAGAAAGAACCCGGTGTGCATACTAGATTGCGAAGGAGACGGGAACGAGTGTTACTTGATGCTTCATTCGTAGAAAACATTAGGAAAAGAAGGAAGGAGGTAGTGGAGGGCCATGAATGCGATGATGAAAACATGGTAGATGACACCGTCCTCCAGTACTATAGCGATGGTGAGGATAAAAGGCAGATGCATTTCGACGATGATGATTAGTGGCTCACTGGAAACATGGTAGATGACAACATGCAAGGTAAATTCTATCCTCCATTATCTTTTCTTTTTTATTTCATTGCTAGTGGCTCACTGGAAATTGCTATTCTTTGTTGCAAATGCTAGTGGTGGTGAGGATCAAGATCAGATCAGGAGCAGTGGTGGTGAGGAGCAAGATCAGATCAGGAGCAGTGGTGGTGAGGAGCAAGATCAGATCAGGAGCAGTGGTGGTGAGGAGCAAGATCCTTTTAGTTGGATGAGCATGTACTACTATTTCTGCCTATTGTTGCCTTGTAATCTTGACCATGTACTACTATTTCTGGATGACCATGTCATTTTAGTTTCTAGATGAGTTCTGAATATCATTGTGACTTCTGGATGATCATTGTGATTTTAGTTCTAAATCTTTGAGTGCGTATCATTGTGAGTTCTGAATCTGTCCAAAAAAGGAAAAATGGTGAGGCCTGGGGATCGAGCCCAGGACCTCCTACTACTATTGCAGCGTCAACTGCCACCACACTACACAAGTGACCTTGTTAGGTATCTTCTCACATGATACAAGTAGCATTGTATATTGATCACAGGACCATTTAAAAACAAAGCAACCTGATCATTTCATACATCACAGGACCATATTTACAACCTGATCAAAAGCAACCATTTCACAATGCAACCTGATCAAAAGCAACCATTTCACAATGCAACATTATCAAAAGCAACCATTTCACAATGCAACCTGATCAAAAGCAACCATTTCACAATGCAACATGATCAAAAGCAACCAAAATTCCATTTCACAACCATTTCACAATGCAAAGGATCATTTCATAGATACTAGTAGGTTTGAGAATCATTTCATAGTCTGGACATTACAGGACCAAAAGCATTCTGATAGCTAGGACCTGATAGCTAGGATCATTCCATAGTCTGGACAAGTAGCACCAACAGCACCCTAATAACAACACAACCAGCAACCTAGAGGACCATTTTTACAAAACAGCACCAACCAACACAACCAGCTGATTACATGACCTTCTTAACCTCCAGCTTAAGTCCGTCGGTAGGGCTGCGGCGGAAACGGAACATGAATGGCTCGAGGAGGGGAGGGAGGGAGGCGAATGGCTAGAGGAGGACTTGGAGGAAAGGGAGGGACTTGCGGGGGACTTGGAGGGGGAGGGGAGGGAGGCGAGTGGCTCGAGGAGGCGGAGGGGAGGGGGAGGGGGACTGAGATCCTCTGACTTTGGGTCGCTGACAGGTGGGACCCAGTCCACGCGGGACCCACATGTTAGTGACTCAAAGGCAGAATTCGCTAGGGGGAGTCGTGTCCGGGGGGAGGGAGGCGTTAAGTCTGCAACAACTTTTCATTTTCTTTTATATATGTGAGATTTTGAAAAAATACCTTGTCATCAAATGCTTCATGGGTTCCCTGGTCCATGTATTGGTTTATATTTTCAATATAGAAATTTCTTGTTAATCTACTAGATTTAATGAAACTAAAACCTGATAAGATACATTGGCTGTTTGAGTTGTCTTGCTCCCATATGCATTTCAACCATCCGTCTAATGCATATTTTCTTATCCATGTAAAGAAGCGCCCCTCACTGAACTTGAGAAGATTAGGGCTAGGACAATGATGAGGAACAACCGTGTCTTCCAATCTCTTGGCATCTCCCGGATAGCCTCAATGATTAGAAACTCAAATGGTAGTGCAATAATAGCTGAGGACTCCTCCGCATCTGCCATAACACAAGGCGAGAGCTCGGACTACAATCCTAGAGATGAAGATATTATTGAGGAAGAAGTTGACGATACTGTAGTGGACAAGATTGTAAAGGTGCAAATTCTAACTTGTTTGGAGGGGGGTTTATTTGTTTGATGTGTGTTTTTCCTTGTTTTCCTTCATTCTATGCTTACACTGTTTTATTTCTGATCTGTGGTCTAATGCTTTTCATGCGAGGTCCCGAAGGTTCCTAGGAGGAGGAAGACGTGTGCTAAAAAGAAAGAGAAATAGTACACGTAGCCCAGATACAACTACAACAATGGCTCCAGGAAGGGTGTTTGCGGTACCACCAGGAGGATCGGATAAGTTGATGTGTCTTAATGAACATGCTACTGCTAGAGTCACAAGGCAGAAAGCGAAGGTGGTTGATGTAGCCAATGAAGGAGGCCTACTTCGCAAGGATGGTGGAATCTCAATGCAATGGGATGATGGGTCTATGTCCATGGATGAAGGAAGTACCGTCCATATGGACCTCAGCCCTGTTGCGCCTACGGTGGACAGAAATGATGAATTCGATTCCGCACCTGAGCAGCCTATGGATGATGAAGGTAAGTATGAAATAGTAGTAACACAAATCCTTTACTAGTCAATTAATTGAGATTATTGTTGTGCATGGATACAGTATTTCCAAACTAAGCAAGCGCCCAAATCTGTTTTCTGTAATTTATTTGCACATCTGATTTAAAATATATTTATTATACTGATATTTGGAAAACTTGCTGTAATTTTTTACTGTTGTAGCTTCTATTTCTACTGATATTGTACTGCTTTCTTCTATTTCAGGCACATCACTTATGATAGTCAGCCGCAAGAGAAAAGGCACAGGCCTGGAAAAGATGACCAAGGGTTTGGGAAGCAAAGTGAGGATTGAAATTGCTGAAGGGATGAAACGCCCCGAGAGGCCCGTGCTAGCTGCAAAGTTTGCATCAGAAGGTGGGATGATTACAAGAAGCCATACACCCATTCTTCCACACTTCAAGGAATACAAAAAGGACAAGGCTATGGTGAAAGACAATATAGGAAAAGTTGCTATAAGCCCATGAGTCCTTACCTGAATCTGTTTTTTCTACTATTTTTTGTCATTTGGTTACTTATATTATCATTCCTTTATTTACTGTGTTTGTAGGCAAATTTTGAGATGGACACTGATGCACAGGAAGTTAAGGTAGCCTGCACTGATATCTTGAAGAATGTTTCAAAACAAAGACGACATTTGGTCAAGAAGAAGTTTTTCGATCAAGTACCAGCAGCTGAACTCAGCATCAAGTCCCCTGTTTCATACATCTCTGATGAGGAATGGAAAGCACTGCTCAAGCTGTGGACAAACCCGAAACACATGGTATTTTGCATTTCTCGACCTTTACATTATGTAATTACCATGTACTGTAGTTTTATATGCTATCAACTACTGTTTTTTGAAGTTTGAATGTTGAAGGAACATTCATGTCAAGTGAACTGCTTTATTTTATCTGATGTTGTATGTGATAGGATACATGCTCATTTTGTTGCTTGATATGATACATAATCTGGTCAAGTCTCATAAAGTAGTTTATATTCTAGTATGCAGATTCATGGAAATGTTCTTATAAAAATGCTCCCATATGTAGGACACATGCCAAAAGAACAGGACCAATCGAGGACTAGTAAAGTTTCAGCAGAAGACCGGTTCGCGGTGCTATCTAGCTCATCTTTATGCAGTTGTAAGATACACTTACATTTTTATTTAGGCATAATTAACTTGTGTCCTTATAAGCCTGTGTTCTTAATAATGTTGGAAATCATTTTAGAGGGAGGAACGTCAGGGTGAAGAGCTTAATGCCATTGACATGTTTAAGGTCACCCACAACAACAAGAAAGCTGGTTTCTCTATCGCGGTTCAAGATGCTATAGTGAGTCACTCCTTTCCTGGTTGTGATTAAATCTGTGTGTGGACTTGTTTAGTTCTGCCTAGGTTTCTTTAATGGTCTACTTGATAAGCTTATTAATGTTGGATATGGTCTATAGTTGTTTGGTAAGCATGTTATTCTTCATTTCTTACCGGAAGGTTGCTCTCCAAGTATGCTGTAGTTCTTGTCTACTTTAAGAACTTATGATACTGTCCATTTCATATTTCTTTGCTTCTGCTCCTAGTGGATTAACTTATTTTTCTGCGATTCTGCTCCTACTATTTGTGCACATGCTAATGTTTCCTAACATCTTTGAGCAACTGATTCCAAATGGCAGAGCAAAATGGAAGATGAGATGGCTAAGCCGGTACCAGAAGGTGAACAGCCAAAGTCTGCTGTGGAGGTGGTTGCCCAAGTTCTCACCAATGAGGCGCCGTCAAGCACATTCCTGAAGAATGTTGGCCTCCAGACGGGCTCCAAGAACAAGATGAACAGTTCACATGCGGCTGTATCCGCTCATGTCCGTGACCTGCAAGAGAAGTTGCAGAAGTCGGATCAGCGAAGTGAAGAGATGTCTGAAGAATTGGCTACAATCAAGAAGGCGGCGCAAGAGGCAGAAGCTGCACAAGCTCAACGGGACAAGGAGTACCAGGTGCTGGTCAAGAGGGCGCAAGAGCATGAGGAAAAGCTTGCTCACATGATGGCTTTATTTGGAGCCAAAATCGCATGATGGGTATCTTGCTGGGCGATGGGTATCTTATTACTGTTTTTTGGGCGATGAGCATCTTGCTGTTATTTGAGTACCTTGTTGTGAGTATCTTGCTGTGAGTATCTTGCTGTCGTTTTGGCTATGAACCTGATGTACCTGATGACTGAACCTGATCCTGATGCATCATGATGTTACTTGAAATGATACGAGGTGACTGTGAACCTTCTGTTATTTGAAATGATGCCTGATGCTACATGATGTTAATTTAGTGTTTGAAATGCTACATGATGTATTGAAATATTGGTTTTGAATTTCAAATGTTGATTTCCTGTCTATTTAGTTTGTGCTGAATGAAATAGTGGCCTTAGTAAACAGGCCACAACCCATAGTAATGAAATGGCCATAGCCAAAGTAATCTGGACTGGAATAAAAGGCCTTGGCCCAGAAGAAAGTGTAAATGGACATTTCTTTTTCAGAAAAAAACTAAAATACAAGCTAATATACTGAGTAAGGCCATGTCCCAAATGTAAGCCCGACACTAAAAAGTCCAGTAGCCAGAATATAGAGAACCCTAAAAATGCATCTGTTTGGCCCAATAACTCGAAAAAAATTTCCAGAATAATAATTCATAATGGACCAAATTAATGGGCTGGCCCATATAACAATCAGTATGGACCGGGCTAAATTCACGTTAAGACGTTTTCATTTCGTCACAAAGTTCTGCCACGTCGGATCGTCCACGTGGCGTGGGCTGGTTGCACATGACGATTTTGGAACGTCATAGAGGTTATGACGATCCCAAATCGTCATAGTATCTTATGACGATTTCAATAAAATCGTCGTTATAGTTCATTAGCGACGCCCAGCTTTCGACGATCTCAAAATCGTCATAGAATCGTCATAAACGGACTATTGTGATGATTTTGTGACGAAAATAGAGGGTCATATAATGCCAGATTCCTTGTAGTGAATGACAGTTTAAAATTGAATCTATCTCATATGGGAAGATCCCACTATTTCAAAAACCACTCAAACAAGCTCAATTTTCAAAACCCAAGCACCCACAGAATCCCCAGCAAATGCCTAGCACACCCACCAAAAATATTTTCAAAATTCAAAAGTAAGTTTCTTGCGGACATTTCATCAAACACCTTGCAGATTCAAATCAAACAAATCACAAACACTATTGTGTGCAGTAACTTTGGCTTAACTTGTTCCCTCTCTGGTTGCAACTAGTCTTTAGTAGATCATCTAGCTCATTTGTAAACTCTAGCACCACTATGAGCTTGCTTTGCCATCAATGGTGAGCAGGCCGCGCCTCACCATGCCACCCTTGTGTGGACAGCAAGCTAGAGGAAGAACTAGTCGTGCCCACTTTGTCTAGTAGGTAGCCAGCACCTCACCGCCCCCTCTCGACCAGCCCTAGCTCGAAGACAGAGACAAGAACCGCCAGGAACACCGTGCCCGCGCCGCTGTCGACCATGCCGACGCGCACCCCAGTGCACGCGCCGTTCCCACTCAACCCGACCGCCTCGGGCCATTGCCGCCCGCCAGCATGAACCCCACCGTCCCATGAGACCACTAGACATGTTCATTTCCTTGCCCGTACCCCGTAGCCACCGCACGCCGTGGAGTTCGCCGTCGGTACCGTGGAGAGCACCGCATGTTCTCGACCGATTTCCATCGCCCCTAAGCGCGCATTTAAGCTCTAGAGCATCGCCAGGAGACCGCCCGTCGAACGCCAACCTCAGCCATGCTGCTAGCCGCCCGTAGCCATGTCGCCACCGTCGCCTGCCCATCCCTCTCGGTCTCGCCGTCGAGCCTATAAAAGGAGGCGACCCCCAGCCATTTGAAGCACACCATCCCACTCCCCTCACCTCACTGATCGTTCCACCCTCGAGCCGGAGCACGAGAAGCAGCAGCTCGCCGGAATTGCGCTGGAGCAGGCCGTCTCTGGAGAAGAAGGGAGCCGTTGATTTCGACCACCCCCGGAGTTACTTCGACCATCCCTGAGCTCGTCGTCGACCACTCGTTCGTTTGCCCGCCTCGCCGTCATCGCTGGAGCCCTGGTATGCCCCCTATGCACCCCCACTGAGCCGCTAGGGTTCGAGCTCGCCGGTGACATGTTCATCGTTGACGACGACGCTCAGCTGCCGATCATCCTTCTAATCCAACGAACCACACCGCCACGTACCGCTTTGCGCGTTATGAGCCACTGACTGGTGGAACCCCCTATCAGCTGAGCCCCGCGCTGCGGAGTGACACTAGGCCGGCCCATTATCCTCTCCCGCGCGACCCAAGAGTTTGAATTTAGATTTTTCTATTTTAATTCAAACTCAGTTCTGTACCTATATTCAAAAATCAACCCAGGTCGATTTAATGAACCAAATTGCATGAAACCAATTTTGTTAGAAAGGAACTAAAAAGCTTAATCCAAGCCCGTTGGATTCAAATCATTTGGATCTGTTGATCAACCTTGGTAAAAATAACAAGGCAGAAGCTTTTCTGCATTCAAACATTTTTCAAAATTCAACCATAATAGCTTTTGAGTTGTTTCCAACTCTCAAAAATCACATTTGATCATACCTTACAGAATATATAAAAACATTTGGGTTTACTTACAGAAATAATGTCCAAGTAATAAAAGAATGCCACATAGGCATTTCTAGTCACCTTATTTATTTAAAATAAAAAGGTCAAACCTTATTAAATTGTGACACCACATTAAATCGCATTCCCATGTACTGAAATATGTGGTGATGACATGTGTCAACATGATCCCATGTTTGAGTTGGAGAATATTATATCTTAAGTAGTTTTTCAATGAGTAGAAATTACTTTTCTAAAAATAAAATAAATAAGACAAAAGCTTTAATCTTGTAATGTTAGTGATGATGCTAGATCATGTATAGTACACCTTTGTGTGATGATTTAAAATAGTTAATTATTGTTTGGTGATTGTGTACCTCGTATTTATTTATAGACGCTAGTAACGACCAAGGATACGAGGAGGAAGGAGGATACTCCGAGGAAGAAGCCAAGGAGAACTTTAACCACTGCTCTGCACAAGACAAGCCTTACTAACCAACTTGACCTATGCAAGCTAACACTTGCAAGATACTTTACCTATGCAAGCCTAATACTACTAGTTGAATATGCAAGCTAATACTTGCTTGTTACCATGCCAACTATATGCCTTAAGCATATGTGATCATATCCCCTTGATAACCCAATCCTATTTTTACTTACAAGCTTTATACTTTATTTCTTTATCAAAGCCTTCTCTTAGAGTTTACTTAAGTGACTTGTAGAGTCTAGGTAGAGAATTGAAGGTTGCATAAAGAGCATTAAAATTTGGCCTAAGCTAGATAATCTTTATGTCATCCAAAGGCATGAGATTGAACTTCATTAATCCCTACTTGTTTACCACCCCTCCTTAGTATTTAACCCCACTTGTAGATGCTAGTGCTAAGCATAAAACTTGATCAACTTTAGATGGGAATACTTGGTGAAAATGGTTATGAAAACCTTGGAATGATGAGTCATTCTACTGAAATGTTTTGACATGTGTTTCCGAACACCAGATGATTTTGATGATGAAAATGTTGAGGCAGGATCCTTAGCCCTTTATAAAACTTATGGTTGTCTGGATGCGATACCATTCCAATTTTACCGTACAACCACAATACCCGAAGATTGGGTAGGGCTTGACTGGAAACTTATATACCTTAGTATGGGTTCCCTCACAGCCAAGGTCTGAGCTGAGGATACCTTTTGAAGATTGTCCACCTGTGCAGTACCCAAGATGACAGTTGGTCATGGTTGGGAGGCCAAACTCACAGGTGAGGTGCCTATACTAGGGCGTGTAATTGAAAGGTTAGGATTGATTATCCGCATACTGAGTATGGTGAATTCAGGATTTTTCCTGACAGATGTATCGAATGTTGTGGTGAAAGTGTACAATCTTTGCAGAGTGTCAAACTATTTGAATAGACGCGTCCGTGGTTATGGACTGTTGGAGTGGCCATACTGTTCCCCCTTCAGATGTTTTCAAAATGACTTGTGAAATGAACTGAGGCTTTGACTTGACCACAACAGAGTTGTGATATGAAATTCCAGTTTCCAATTAGGTGTTATAAAACTTCAACTAGCTTTCTTTGCTTCTGAACTTAGTATAGGTAAATCTGGCTTTTTGCAAAACAACCCTAGAGCTTAGTGTCCTACTACAAAAACTCCCGTAACTCTTAGTATTAGTTTGCGAGTACTTAAAGAGTACTCGTGGATTTGTCCCTGGATATTCCCGTGGCCAGACTATGAAGAGGAGTACCCGGATGATGGACCACAGGAAGGATATGACAACTAGGATCATCTCCCATCGTCAGCATTGCCTATGACCCCGAATATGGAGCTTCGCCTACGCTATCGTTACTATTATGCTATTCCGCTGCTTGAGTTGTATTAAGAACTGGATCATGAGATCCTTATTTGTGTAAGACCTTATGTATGGTTTGTAATGGATGATGTACTGTGATATCCAAATCTGTTATGTCTCGCAAAAATGGTAATCATGGGATTGCGATGTATGGCATAATAGGCATCTGGGATTAAAAATCCGGGTTGCTTTTTGCTCCTCCTTTGAAGAAAGAAGGCACCATCAAATATCAATTTCCATTCAAGAAAGGTATTGAACACTTCCCTATGAGGAGAGAGAAGTTGCTTTTTGCTCCTCCTTTGAAAGCAAGATTTGATGTTAATGCTTCTTCATTTGAAAATACTTGATTCTTCTTGCTTCTTGTGCCTAACTTAAAGGCGTTAAAGAAAAGTACTTGTTGGGAGATAACCCAAGAGTTCCCTTGAGTCTTGCAAGTTATTACTACTGTAATGACCTCTCATTATACTTTTGTTTGCTTTTTGTGCCAAGAATAACCTCTAATGAGAGGGAAGTAAGATTTGGGGAGTTGCTGTCCTGAAACAGATTTTTGTCCTCCACCAAAAATATTCATGAGGAGGCTCTGTAACTAGGTTTGAGCTCAAAATTTACGAATAAATCCCCCAGTATGTTGGCTAACTTTATTTAGTTCAACACTTTTTGATTTGAGCAACATAAGATGTTCGAAAAAATTCGTTTCTACCTGTTGATCTATTTTGACAGATTTCTGCCATTATTTGCATTTGCTTCTTATTGATTCCTTTTTGAGCTCTCTTTAGGTAAATTGATTTTCTTTGAAGGGGTTACTACAGTAGACTGTGTTTTTAGTGAAAAGTCTTGCTGTTTCAAAGCTTTGACAATGGTCTAATATCTTTTGAATAAGCTAATGTTGCTAATGAAGATTGTGTGAAATTTTGTATGAAGGAAAAATTTTAGGTGTAGAGAGAGAATGATGCAATGAGATGAAGAATGGACAAAAGCTCAAGCTTGGGGATTCCACCATGGTGTCACCCCAAGAAATATCCAAGAAGTACAAGCGTCAAAGCTTGGGGATGCCCAAGGCATCCCCTTCTTCATCAATAAAAAGCTCAGGTCTGTCTAGACACTTCACTTTTATTGTTTCATGCATAGTTGTGTTGTTCTTGGAGCGTCTTAGTTTTGATTTTTCTTTGCTTAGTTTGTTTAGTTTTATTTAGTAGTTTGGACCCCCGTTATCGATGTGTTGTTTTGCAAATAAGTTTGCTTGGTGTTTGGAAAGGAGTAGTAAGTTCTTGATTGAAGTGCAAGAGGAGCTTGCATTGACTGTGACTTAGAATTTAGCATGACATGTTAGGTGTTGTTTTAGCATGACATGCTTAGTGATTATTTCTGTAGCATGTCTTGTTCCAAAAAATTGGGATTTCTTAGTGTGCCTTGAAGAAATTATGCGTTGTTTTAGCATGCAAAAGCATAGTATTGTGGTTTTCTCCTTTGATGTTTTGCTTGGGTTGACTTGGCATATGCTTATACCATGTTATGACTATGACAAGTCACCATTAGCCTCTATGATCATTTAGTCCTTGACTTGTAGTACCACTCTTTGTTTTGATTAGTTTGCTTTGTTGCATTGCATAATTATGGTCATTATTGCTCTCTTATTTGGTTGCTCCTAGTCTTTTGCTAGCCTCCACTTGTATGAGTAAGTTCTAATCATGCTTCCAACTCCCAAGAAACCAAGTTATTCCAAAGTGTCCACTATAAATCCTATGCATGGTGTGTTACACCATTCCAAGTATATTCTTGTTTTCATCTATCTTCCAATTAATAACTATTTTGTTATGTGAAAACTTAGTGATTAAAGCCCTCACAAACTTGATGGCACATTTTATTCTTTGCCCCTAATAAACTTGAACCATTGAGGCAACTTTGTTGTATATGCTTGCACTTATAAGTTGGGATTAGCAGAACCGTGCCGTCACGGGGAACGTTTTGAACATTGCACTTGTACTTTTTGTACTCCGTTGATATCATGCTCTTTTGTCTATGGATGTTACCGGTGTGAAATGAAGTGGGAACTTGTAAGTCCATGGATTTTGTATTCTGTGTTAGAGAAACATGTGGGCCGCTAGCCTAAGCCATGCCTAATCATGGTGGAAATTTGCAGCATCACCATAGTGACATATATAAAGCATTCTTCTTATAAAAAAAGAGACACATTGAGAAAAGAGGAAAGAGAGAAAAAAGAACCATATTCCCATGGTACATAAGAAGAATTGCTGAGATGCTCATTGTCTGCTTGCCTTGCCATTTTGGTTATGGGAAAGCTCCTGTACCATGTGCAATGGGTACCCCGTTGGCGGTTCTGAATGATATGCAAATACTTATAGTGACAAGAACTTGCCTGGGCCCTAAGTTGAGTATCCATGAGGTGTAGCCCTCATAGTCGAGGGACTTGAGATTGCCAACTTATACTTTGTCAAGCATATACTCCAGCTTTGCCACTTTAACCTTAACCACTTCAAGATGCTTATGATAGGGGCAATGAGGGTTGAAAGCTAATAAGTACCATAATTTTTGGAAGCTCTTTCTGAAACTTGTAATCACTACTTCCTTTACAAAAAGTCCTTTCTTCCATCATTATTGAGTCTCCACCTTCTACCTTTAGGCACCATTAAGAGAGCATAGTTGTCATTCTGTGTGCAGTGTTCCAAAGCTTATTAATTGATGCATATTGTGTTATTACTTGTTCATATGCTATTTTTTTCTAGTCACCCTTATGAACTTTGCAGGTGTACTATGCATTATATTTCTACTCTCTGAGGGACAAGCTGATTGCCACTATGCTATGTTTTCTGCATGTGAAACAAACAAACGTTTTTCAATGCATATTATTCATGATCTTTGTTTGTAGATTGCCATGTGGCATGCATAATTACTATGTCCTATTGTTAGAACTCTATCTTTCATGCACATGTTTAGAGTTCTTTGATCCCAGCTTTCAATGTTTGCAAATGGTTGGATCTTTATTGTGAGGGTGCATGTCACCTCAAAAATTATTCTTTTATCACTTACCTACTCGAGGACGAGCAGGAGTTAAGACTGGGGATGCTGATACGTTGGAAACGTATCTATAATTTTTGATGCTCCATGCTTGTTTAGTATCTACTTTGCTTTACTTGTCTACACTTTGAGGTGATTTTTACATGTTTTCTGGTACTAACCTATTAACAAGTTGCAATAGTGCCAGATGCCTGTTTTCTGCTGTTTTTGGTTTCGGAAAAGTTAGTAAAGAAATATTCTTGGAATTGGACGGGACAAACGTCAAAGTCAATTACTTTCTGTGGGGAACAAGAAGTCCATAGGAGAGCCGGAGGGGCCGGCCAGGGGGGCCAGACCCACCCTAGGCGCAGGGGCAGGTGGGCCTGCGCTTGGCTAGGGTTTAGCGACCCTGGTCATCTCCCGGTCTCGCCCCTTCTCCTATAAGAAGCCCCCAATGCAAAAACTCTCAGGACCCAATCAAAAATCCACAAAACCGTCTGTAGCCGCTGCCACCATCGTCCCTAGATCAGGGGGGATCTGAATCTCTTCCCGGCACCCTGCCGGAGGGGAGATCATCCCGTAGGCCTTCTCTCTGGTATGATTTGTGAGTAGTTCCACCTTGGACTATGGGTCCATGTAGTAGTAGATGGTTGTAATCTCCTCCTTTGTGCTTTCATGTATAGATCTTGTGAGCTCAATTCATGATCAAGATCTAATCTATTTGTAATCATGCATGTTGTGTTTGCGGGGATCCGATGGATATTGAGATTATTATGTTGGTTTGATTAATGGTTCTATCTTTATGATTCTATCATGTCTGTGTTGTTTGTGATCTTGCATGCTCTCCGTTGCTAGTGGTTATCTTGGCCAAGTAGTTGCTAGTCACTCCAAGAGGGAGTATTTATGCTCGATAGTGGGTTCATGCCTCTAGTTTCCAAGGGAAGTGACAATAATCTCTTCGGTTGTAGATGTGCTGTTGCTACTAGGGATAAAACAATGGTCTCTTGTTCATGGAACATGTGGACTGTTTACCTAACACACTTTGCTTAAAGCAGTTGTCTGTTGCTTGCAACTTAATACTGGAGGGGCTTCGGATGATAACCTGAAGGTGGACTTCTAGTCATAGATGTAGTTGGATTACGGTCTATGTATATTTTTGTATTACCCAATCAACCTCATAGGATCTTTCTGGCTAGTAATTGCATTGTTATGCCTTGCTCAGTTCCTGTCAATTGCCCCGCTGTAATTTGTTTACCCTTCATGCCATGTTGTTTATCTAAGGAGAGCACCTCTAGTGAACTATGGACCCCGGTCCAATCTTTACCATTGATACATCTTCCACTGTTACTTGTTTACTTGCTGCAAATCATTACCTTCCACACCATACGTTTAATCCTTTGTTACAGCAAATCGGCGAGCTTGACAACCTCATTGATTTGTTGGGACAAAGTCTTGAGTTTGTGTTGTGCAGGTCTCCATGTTGCGTCCAACACCTGTGTGACGTTTCCTTCCTCCTTCTGGTTCGATAACCTCGGTCTCAACTGAGGGAAAACTTGCTGCTTGTTGCTTCACACCTTGCTCTTGGGGTTTCGAACGAAGCGCTTCCACATTAAACACTAGGCGCCATCGAGCTTTCTGGTGCCATTACTGGGGAATCTACTTCAACCTCTACCACCTCGTCAAGCGCTATCAGGTACCGGGAAGAGCTTCAGATCCCCCCGATCTATGGACGATGGTGGCGGAGGCTACGAACTGTTTCGTGGAAGATTGATCGGTACTTAGGGTTTTGGTATCGGGGGTCTTTATAGGCAAAGAGGCGAGGCGGGGGGCACCCGGGGTGGCCACACCCCTTAGGCGTGGGCTAGGGTTAGCCGCGCGGTCAGGGGTGTGGCCCCCCGGTGGCTCCCCTCCGTCTCGTATTCTGGCTCCGTGTTCCCCACGGTAAAATATTGACTTTGGCGTTTGTCCCGTCCAATTCCGAGAATATTGATTTTCTGCCTTTTCTGGAACCAAAAACAGAAGAAAACATGCAACTGGCACTGTGGCATCTTGTTAATAGGTTAGTCTAGAAAAATATATAAAAACACCTCAAAGTGTAGAGAAAGCAAAGCAAAGTAGATACAAAACAAGCATGGAACATAAAAAAATTATAGATACGTTTTCAACGTTTTAGTGACTCTTTCCTTAGATCATGAGACCATATCAAATTGCTGTCACCCGAGGTTGCCTTGATGGTACATAACATCACTCAATGAAATGGTGATCATAAAGCTGTCGTTGAGTATCCGGAGGAACAGGTTGAGGAGACTACGTCAAGAGCATGACTTTTCCATCCGCGTGACATAAGATACTCTGGGCCCACTCGGATAAGTTATATCCATAAGCTGCGCATCGTGTGACTAGGTCATGGGGATATCAGTTATCGGATCGAGTAAAGAAGGTATTATCGGTAACGAGGTTGAACACTGACATGGGGATGTCACTTGATCAAAGCCTCGAACAATACAGTATCACAGAGACAAAAGGAATAAGACAGAGTGTTGATGGTTCAACAACAAAAAATTTTGAGTACACGGGTGGTCATTATGGCCATCCAGGTCTCACTGTTGATCATTGGTCATAGATGAGTATTGATCATTTCTATAGTATTCTCAAACTATTGGGTATCACGCTTAAGGGCTTGATGAAGCTTTAAGATTATTAATGGCTAGTTTGAATCACTTAAAAAGTGAGAAGAGAGAGACCAGAAAAGTTCTGGAGAGATCTGAAGGAGTTCGGAGAAAGAATAAGGAAAAGGACCGAAAAAGGGTTTTCGGATAAATGGTTATTTAAATATGTTTATTATATATTAATTATAAATTAATATATTGTAAAAATAATATTTGAATAAAGATTTATAAAAGCCGTCTTAATAGTTAGGCAAAATCCCGAAGGGATTTTACCTAAAAAGAAAAGGACAGAAAAGGGCAAACAAGGCTGTTTTGAAACAGCCCACGTGGGCAGCTATAACATCCCAGCATTAGAGCTTAGAAATGAGCTGAACCTAGGTGTGTGCATTGCATTCATGCATAGAAAATCCGAATAATTTTCATGCTTATAAATAAAAAACTTGTCGAAGTGATTGAAGCTTCTCTCAACTTGATGGAATTGAAGTAGATCATCAAGTTGACCGTGATAAGTTTCAATATGACCTTTGTTAAAACCTTGTTTTGGGTAAAGGATGTTTGATCTAAGGGTAGATCAAATATAATAAAATTAAACCCAAATGCATTAGTTAATGATTTATGTTTGATCCTTAGGTGATCATATCATAGTATTCATTACATAACCCATGAATACCAAGTTATAAATATAACTTGGGTAATAAGAATGTAACAACTAATTCTTGATCTATCTTAATCTCATCTACTTATACCATGAGTACCATGGTAATACCTAACCTTAACTCTTTAGTGAGATTGAGTAGGACAGAAACCAAGTCAAGATCATTCACCATATATCTTTCTTCCCATATTAATCCTTATCATCTCTATTGAATCTTATTCTAATATCTGTTGTTCATCAATGTTGAGTAATCAACTATTGATTCACCAATTCTTAACCTATCAATTCTTAACCTAGCAACTCTTGTCCTCATCATACCATTCACTTAAGTCCTTTAGAGAGAGAAGTAAGAAGAGGTAGGTGGTAATGCTAGATTTAAATATTACTCATAGAATGGGAGTGTTGGAAGAGAATAAGATCATTGTGATAATTGATAGAGTTAACTCACTCCTGAAATAATATAAGAGTTATTTGGAACATATCAATTATATGGTGATAAAGAAAATTACAAGGATGAGTCCTGAAGATAGTTATAAGGAGTAATCTTATTGGATCAAGTAGGTATAGTCAATGAATAATATCCCTTAGTCCAATAGAGATAAACAGAAGATAATAATAATAATACAACTGTAATGTTGTATGGATGAAAGCCTTAATTAGCCAACTGGAAACCTAAACCATAAATGATTAAAGTATTATAATGATCATGCTTTAGTCACCAAGATTGAATTCTTATATCAGGTATAAGTGACACTGGTGGATAGAACATGATTGAACCATAGTATAGATATGTCATTCTAGGTTAGCCGTGACAAGTCACATTAATATAATGTGAGGTTAGAGTATTAGATATTGGAGTTAAGTAGAGACAAGATAGTATGATTAAGATGATGTTAGAGCAACATTGGATTAAATAAGTAATATTTACTTCTTTGGAAATACTAGGCATTTGAGGGGGAGTAGGATTTGATGTATACATCTATTGAAGTAACATTAGTGAAGGGTGATTAAGGAAGAGTATGAAAGTAGTTAGAAGTAACCTCTTGTTGGATTGGAGGTTATCAGAAGTAGAGTGGTTAATATAACCAAGTATGGATATGAGAAGATTATGAAAGCTTCAGTGTCAAGCTCATTGGAATTATAAATGGATTTAGAAGAATAAAAGGTGGATAAGAATATTTTGTGAAGTAAAGCTCATCATGTTAAAAGATGGATAGGAAGAAGTAGTATATCTAGGAAAGGAATTCCTTAATTAGAAGTCCAGGATTGTGAACTAAGGAAGATAGGAATTCTTGGTAAACACTAAACCCTAAATCTATAATCAAGCTTAACATCCATCTCATCTGTTGGATAAATCATTTTATAGGAATATTTTCCTATAGCAAATCACTTAAGCACATCTCTGTCATTTCCAATTATCATCACCATATGTGCATAGGAGTTATATTTATCAAATCCTTTTCACAAGACATTCAAGATAATAACTCTCTATTTTAAAAAGGTGATATCATTAAAGGTCACAAACATAAAGACAATCTGTCTTAGCCATTAATATATATTCACATCAGCAAAAGAATATAAATATATTGAGTACCCTAAACCCTATGGTAAACATTTATAATTCAAAACCCTAACTCCTATGTTAGTTATAATAAAATATATACATTACTATTTCCTAAATTTATGAGAATAATATTCACCATATTAATTACTCAAAACTTTATGTATAAAATAATAATGAAAGATCAATATATATAAAAGTTTCTTTAATATTATGAGTTAATAGTCATGCATTCTTTAATAAGTTTATGGGTATATGATAAAATAAAATTCATATGAAAAGATCCTACAAATACTAAGAGGAAAAGTATATATATAATGAAAATAAACAAATGGTAACATTGCACAATAAAAGTTCACAAATAATCCTGAATACATTTTAAGATTTCTACAATTAGCTAGAAGATAAAATTCTTTGGGAAATATTCAAACAAATAAGTAATATAAAAATCCGAAAGGAAAAAATAAAACAGAATATAGAAACCAGAAAAGAAAAACAAGCAAAGACAGCTTCTGGCCGCAGCCCATCTTTCCATCTCCTTATCTGCTACTCATGCGCAGCCCGTAGCAGCCCACACAGCCCACACAACGGCTCACAGGTGACTAACAGATGGGACCAGAGGGGGGATCATGGGTTGAGAGTAAAGAATTGCCAGGGGGTTTTCCACAAATGTTCGATGTCGTCTTCCTCATGCGTCACAAGCAGCTCGCTGGAAGGACCGCCGCCGCCCGATGTAGTCGCCGTCGTCAGCGTTGCATCGAGATCCTCGCCGCCATCCCAGAAGAGGATAAGAAGGCCACCGCGACACCCTGCCTCATCCCTATCCCCATTTATTCCTCTTCCTCTTTGTCTCCTCTCAGATGCCGAAACCCTAGCTCGCCGGAGTTGCTCGTCGTCGCCATCTGAGACCACCCTAAGGCCAAATAAAGATGCCGCAAGCTCCGCCATGTTGGACTTCGTCTGTGCGCTGAAGGAGTCTAGCCAGGAAGCCGTAATCGCGCGCATCCACCTCTTCAGTCCGCCGCTCGCCGTCGACCATGGCGACGTTGTTCGAGCCCACCTCTCCTCGCCGTAGCCTCTACAAGCTTCCTGGTGAGCCTCTCGGGTTCGTTGTCCGATCACCGTAGAGCCATGTCCGCGTGTGACCCGACCATGTCGCCGCCGTGGTTCGTCGCTGGTGTATCTACGATGACCATTAGGTGGCGGTGCGGGTACTGAGAGGATCCTCGTGTCCGTGCGGTTCGAACAAACACATCCACGCTCGCAGGCGCGCGCTGGATCGCCGCCGGCGACCATTCACTGGCGGTGGAGACCGTGTCGTCCTCATCATGACGACAAGCTGACGCCAGCCTTCACCCGGTCCACCCAGTTGACTGGTCCGCACCTAGGTGACATGCCAACGTGGTCTGACACCACCTGTCTGTGACTTGGGGTAGATCCGGTCTGAGTGTAAAAACTAAATCCATATTTAGAAAATAATTTAGAAAATGAATAAACCTTATAAATTCCATATATTATGTTTTATAATTCAGAAAAATATGTTTTATATATGAAAATTTTCCGAAAAATAAAATCTATAACATTAAACCATTATCAAACATTATTATTCCAACAATTTAAATAATTTTTATTTAATAAATAATTTATAAGTAATAAAACTTTGAAAATTCATCTTTTAATATTGGTTAATGTTAAAAATATAATAAAATACCAAAAATCTTAGAAAAATAAGAACTATAATTCAAAAATATAGTCATGCATTATTATTTCACTTAATTAAACATTTATTATTTATTAAGTATTTATAAAGTAGTAAATTTTATAAAAATAATATCTTTTTATTTATGAATCACAAAAATAAATGTAATATACCAAAATGATCACAAAACTAATATCTACATGTTAAAAATATAATATTCCACTTTTAAGGTAAATAAAAATTTAAACAATTTAATAGCTTGAATTTAAACCTATTCCCTTAATTAATAATTCATATAAGGGTAAATAAAATTTGCTAATATTCTAAAATTAACTAATTAAAGTCTAATAAATAGTATTAGTCTTGAATATTGATAATATAAAGTCAAAATGGTTTAACACATTTTAAATACAATTTTATTGAATTGTCCTACAATCATAAGTGTAGATTATTTTATAAAAGGGTCCTTATCCAATATAAAATCTCCAAGAATAATTTGTAATAAGATAAAACCTTTTCCTTTACTTTAACCACTAGTTTATAAACAAATCAAAATCCTATAGTGAAACCATAAGTAGTTAAGTAATGTTATTCCCCCGATTACCAATTATAACCATTCATTCACAAAAGGATAAATGATTGTATTACATTTATAATGTAAAGAAACCACTACCAAATAAAAGTATAACCATTCTTAAGTAACCTTAAGGAAACATTATAAAGTACACAAGGTACAAATATCATAAGCATTACACCTTAAATCCATCCATAATCTTAAAGTTAACTTTAGTCTACAATACCTTAAATACTGTGCTAAAGACTTTGTTATATGTTTTATAGTTAACTTTGGTCTGTTATAATTAAGTTATGAGCATCTCAAGTCCAAACTATTCAAACAAACATAAATAATATCTATCACATTCTATTAATCCTATTCTAAAAACTATCAGGATTGTTTAAACCTTAATAAAGAAATCTTTTCTTCAAAAGTTATTCGTTTTGCCACTTAAGTCAACAAATGACAATTAATCGTAATCACATTACTTTATACTTTACGTGTATACTTAGGATTGATAACACTTAAGTTCTTTATAAGTGACATTACTTGTAAAGTGAAATTTGAAGATAAACAATTATGGTGTAAACAATCTTAAGTAGCATTCCATATGTGTGTATTTTATTGATGTATTAATATGTTTTGTTCACACACACTCAGAAGCCTTAATAAGAAGCACAAATAAGAAACTAATCTAAACGGGAAACACATTCTAAGAAAACCAATTCCAGTTTCCAAACCCTAGATCAACATTATCCCCGAGATTCGAGTTTATCAATTTGCATTACATTAATTATGCATAATAACATATTGCTTCTTTAAACATTAGTCCTTACCGGACCAATGATGCTGATTTCAGATATTGGATCTTATAATGTCTTGAAGACCGTGAGTGCATATTCTTGCAATCACAAAAGGCAAGTTCACACTTGCTCATGTCCTTTGATTATTTTTGCAAATCAAGTGTTGTCATCACCTGCATTTCAAAAAGGTCAGAAAACACTATTTTTGATAATAGTGTGAACTATTGGTTACTGATCCCGGGTGATCAGCTAATCTATTAAACCTGGTAGTTGGAATACCACTACTCAGGAATATATCATCCATGACTTAACAACCAATGTCGCCAGTGATTCTTGCGCCGTATATTATGCGTTAACCATGATATTTGGAATGGGATGGAGAAGTCAGTTGTATCCTTTTCCTCTCGTATGGAGGCAAGACGACCTTAACGTGACGTTGTGATTCCTTGTGCGGATCCAACATATGGGTGGGAACCCTTACGCCCCACACATTTGGTGTCTAGATTATCTATGAATGGTGTTTAGGGATATAGTCCATTTAAATGGTACTCGTCCGGGCATCAGCAGGTCATAGAGTCTTCGGGAACTCATCAGGGTTTTAGCCTGCCCGAAAGGGGGCTTAACGGAGGTGAGCCGGCCCTGAAGGATCGTGCAGACATATGAGGTCGCGGAGAGGGTAGTGATTGGCTTGGATCTTAGGTTGGGCCTCAAACCATGGAAGTTTGAGCGGGAACATACTCCCGGCCATGCAACAAAGCTTAAGATCTCTCACGGGAAAAGTAACGCACCTATATAGAATGTAAGAATTGTAACTTGTTACTCCCTATTTAGGTAAGGAGATGCGAACATGGCGGGAAATGAACTCCATGAAAGTTCTGGTAAACCCGTGAAGGCTGATTATCACATCCCAAAATTTTCCAAATTTTGAAACGTGAAAAATAAATAAACAAAATAAATAATTGTTGAAATTTAGGGTGAAAAGAAACTTTTTGATTCCAAATGGAAACATCAAAACCCATCTTGAACAAACTTTGAATGAAAAGGGAATCAAACAAAATTTCAATCAAGTGAAATGCATTCATCAATAATGTATCTTGAAATTTAAACACTTGGAAAAGCTAAACCAAAAACCTAAAACCCTAAAGGAATAATTCATTTCCAAGATCTCTTTAAGACTATGGATTTGATCCATATAAAAATTTGTCAACAAATATTTATAAATGATCAAGAATGATAAACAAAAATATTATAAAACCTTAGAAATTGGTTTCATTCAATTTGGAACCATGGATAAAGACTTATGAATTTAACAAGTTAAAAGGAAACAATTTCCAAGGCTAATGAAGCTCCTATCTAAAATCCACACCAAAATTATGAGCAAATTAATCCTAAAAGGATCTAAAAGGATAAACAAATATTAAATAAAATCATATAAATTGGAATCACCAAGTTTGGATCTATGAATAAAAGATATGGTTTTTATAAGGCAAAGAAAGAAATAAATAAATAAGGAATATTTAAAAGCCATATTAAATCTTGGCCAAACAAATGAAATGAAAGATTATTTCAATAAAACTATATGGGATTTGAACCATATTCAATTTTATTTAAATAAAGACATTTTTCCTAAATAATAAATCCCAAGGAAATTATTTAGAAGACAATTTAAAACTTGAATTAAATCCATAAGCAAATGGAATAACGAAAACCCAAATAAAATAAAAGGATAAAGAATATCCAAATAAATTACATGGGATTAAACCAAATTAAATTCTATTTAAATGGAGGAAAAAATCCTAATGAAAATGAATAATTAAATCATGAGAAAATAATAAATAGAATTTTCCCAAGGTGGTTATAAAAGTTATTTAATTAACTTAATAAAAGAATCATTTAAATAAAATTCATATGGAATTAAAAATCATACTTGATTTTATTGGAATAAAGACAATGCCCAATTTAAATGATTAATAAACCATATTAAAATATTCTAAATAATTCAAAATGAATTATTTAACATACTAGTGAATAAATAAAACCTACTGAAAAAGGTTTGAAGAAAATTAGAATTCAAATAAGAGTTTGAAATTATATTTAAAATCTTATTTGAATAAAGGCAGGTGCCTATTTTAAATAAATAATAAACCATAAATGAATAAAATAATTATTCAAAAATGGACTTTAAATACATATTTAAAACAGTATAGAAACATACTGAATATTTGGAAAATATTTGAAAAAGAAATCTGAAATCAAATGATAGTTTGAATTCAAAACAGAAAATCAAAATGGAAAAAGAAAAAGAAAACAGAGGAAAAATAAATAAAAAGAATCAGCCTAGCCCAGCAAAGCCCAACTAGCCCAGCGAGCCCACATCTTCTCTCCCCGCAGAAAAACGTTTCACACTCAGCAACAAACCCGCGCAGACGCTAACGATGTGACCCCACCACACCCCCTCTGTCTCTCGCTGCCGCTAGGCCCCACAGCCAGGTCACCGTCTTCAACCTCGCGCAATGACCACGCCCCCTCCCCGACCGTTTCCTGCCTTGATTTTCCGGCGTGAATATGCATCAATACCGCGTTGATTCAGCCCCTGACCATGCCCATTTAATCGCCCTCCCCTTCTCCCCATTTCCCCTCACTCTCCCCTTCTCCTCCGCCACCTGGTTGCTCTGATTTTGCTCGAGACCTCCCTCTGCCCCGACAAGCTTTCCGGCGAATTCTGGCGAGCCCAGCCACCGCTTTGCCCCCTCGACCACACGAGTGTGATCCCTACCTCCCTACGCATCTTCCCGTAGCACCAGCTCGTCCACGCAATCCCAGAGGGTCGACAACAACGCGCCTCCTCGCCACCGCTGTCTGCATCATCTCCAGTGAGCTCTATCACTTGACCCAGTGCGCACCTCGACTACTGGTTCACACCATCTTACTCGCACGTGTCCTGTGAATCTCCAGGTGCTCGCCAATCATCCACGCGTGATCTGTAGGCTCGTCTCCGACAAGAACCGTGCGTGCCCGAGCTAGTGAGGAACTCCGGCGAGAAATTCCTGCTGTCCTAGTGCGCCCCGTCGACAACAAAAGCAACGTTGAGCATCCTCTCATCACGGAGAACTCGTTGAGCCCTTCCTCTCTCTCTCTCGCCTCCTGTATCGCCGGCAACCTCACCACCAGAACGCCGCCGCCGCCAACCACTGTCGCAGCGCCGCTCATCTTTGGCCACTAGAGTTTGCACCGTTGGATCTTGATCTGTTGGATAGGATAGAGTAACTAAATGAAGCGGTAAGATTGATCATGAGTCGTGCGATGCAACTTAGATCTAACGACCCGTATCGATCGATCCACGCGAATCGGTATCGCCCAGTTAGATGAAGACACGTGGCTCAGGTTTCGATTTAAAAACAAAAACTATCCTATTAGATGTTTGAATTTGTAAATTCCATAACTATTGATCCACACGTCTAAATTTTACAAATTCTATATCAATGGAATCAGCAAGAAGAAAGCTTTCCAACCATGCACTTTTTTTAGTGATTTGCTTCTGTAAAATTGGTTGTTTTTGCAGAAACATGTGTAGGACTAATTTGAGTATAAAAATTATTCTAAAAATGATTTTAGGGTAAAATCTTTTGTAAATGGATTGTTTTGAACCTACTGATCATAGAAACCAACTTTTGGATTTAAAATTATATTTTGTGACACTTAGGAATTATTTCTTTGAATTAAAGCATTTCTATGTTTTAAAAATGCTTTTTGAGTAAAACCTTTGGAAAATGATTTGATTTTAACTCCCTAACCCTAAAAACCAAGTTTTGGGATTTAAAAATATATTTGGTGAACCCTATAAAATTATTACTTTGCTTAAAGGCATTTCCAACAAAATAAAATATAGCTGTGGTATAAAAATGATTTCTAGGTGAAACCTTTTGCAAATTTTTTAATATTAAACACTTGACCTTAAAACACTAACATTTGTGTTTAAAAACATATTTAGATAACTCTACAAAATATGGCCTTGATTTAAAATCATAACTAGCAACACCAAAAATAATTTAAATGACCATTTTCACTAACTTAGTTTCAAATGGCCTTACCACTTTTATAAATGACCAATGGGTGTTTTAAAATGTTTATAGCCTATTAAAAAACACCTTTCCAAAAAAAAAAATCTTTTGCATGCTTGCATGCATTGTTTTGTTTTCTTTATTTTATGTGGTGAATTGTTTGAATGCTAGATTGAATTTGTGCCTTAATTGAATTGTAGTGAAATATGAAGAGTGTGACTATTGCAAGATCAAGGAGTGAACTTATATTCTCTACCAAAAAGGCAAGTGGTGCTTCATACTTTTGTCCCATTATTTTCACTAGGCATTAGTGATATTTCTAAGTAGGACTTGCATGGAATTTTCTAAGTAATGCTGCCATGGGAAATCCTAGTAGATGATGCCTTAGTAGAATTTTCCCTATGTTAAGATCCCTACTACTATCATGCTTATCTTAGCTAGTAGAAAACAAGGGTGGATTATATTCATGCTATGAGATATTTCTAAGTCTATGACTTGTGTTTTGTTTAATAAAACAACTGTGTGAATGAATCACATTGGTGGAATGGTATTGCTTGGATGGATTTTGTTGAGTGGTTACCAGGGCACATTTTCATGGCCTACCCTGTGTATCTCACTTGTGGAATGCCACCCAGGAACAAAGAGATTTGAGATGTCAAATGTTGAAAAGCTTCAAGTGCAGCCACTTGGCAATATGGGCTCTGCCTGTATCATATAGGTTGCAATAACTTAGCCAGATGGACAATTGGTGGTAGGGGATGATAGGTTTGGGAACGCATCCATTTTAGTCTAAGGGAAGGCTTCTGAATGATCTTGTATCGATGCATGTCGAGTCTTGTGGGGAAAGTGCACCACCTATCGAGAGAGTAAAATCTAAGTACTTAGTTGTGTCTCCGGCAATGGAAAATTTGAGCATTAAGACATGGAAGCTATCAAGAATCTCCTCATCCCAATTTCTAAGTTAAAAACTTGTGGCTGAACAAGGGTTAAAGGATCACCAATTTCTATTGGTAGATGCCTTGGGTGATTTTGACAAATAAAAACTTAGTGCTTTCAAATGATAAGGAAAATCTATTTTGAGCAAAGCAAGCCTAAGCTCCACTTAGCCAAATGCATATAGATGATAGACACCACTATACTACCATAGTATCACTTGCCAATACAATTCAAATGTATTGACCCTTGTGGCTGTAACTTATTATGTTGCAGGTTTGTTTGATGTTAGTGAAGTGTGTGGATTAGGATTACAAGTCTATAACCAACATGATTGCCTGTGGCACTTTGAAGATGAAGGACTCCATGCTATATAGTTATTTCTGCTGCATTGTAATGAGATAGCCAAATGAGCTATGTAAGATGTAATGAATTATTTTATTCCTGGTTATAAAGTTGTATTATGACCTTTGTTTCTTGATATTACATCTTAACTGTGGATGCTAGCTATTGATCCAGGGACTAGCATTGTAAACACTAGGATCTATACCTTATTAAAGGTTGGGACCTCTACAGATGGTATCAGAGCACTGTGTTGCCTGTAGGATTGTTACCCTAGGATTGGACAAAACCTTTAGAAAAAAAGGAATTGTATTTGTTCCAAAACTTATCTACAAACAATCTTGTAAACCATTTCCTCAACCTTTTTCATTTTGATTCTACATCTCTTCCTTTTTAAACTTGATGGACAAAGACTTCACCAGGAGCAAATGACTTCACCAACTCAAAAGATTTCAACTTTATCTTCATCAAGGACTTCAACTTGGACATCAATAAGGACTACAAGTGAGACAAGAAATATTACTCAACACTTGAAGACTAAGGAAACACTACTTAGAAGGAACCATCATCACCTTCGAAGCTTTGTGACCAAGATACAAGAAATTTTCCAAGGAAACCATGATCTTGTTCAAGAAGAAACAACTAAGAAGGAAATGATCTCAAGTGAACCATATAGTTGGACCACCATACTAGTGTTTAGTTTAGATCAAACACACCAACTTATGTGGTGTAGGAAAAATATTTTGTTACCTAAAAAATATGCTTGAACTTGTTGTTTGAGTGGAATGTTTGATTGTTATTGCTTGCACATTGCTTGTGTGAATTGTTGTGTGTGATTAGACTTTTTCCCTAGAAATCTTTACCTATTCTAATCCCAATCCAACCCAAACAGATGACTTCTCCAAGAAACTCCAACATCAAGAATGGTGATAACAACAGCAACAACGAAGAGATGCTTCTAGCAACTCAAGCCCATTTGAATCAAGTGACAACTCAGTTTTTATCCAACAAAAATGAATAAGACCCAACCATGCAAAAGTTTTTGGAAATCCAATCTCAAGTGTTGCAAAGGATGACCAATCAAATGATCAACATGATAAGCAACTCTTCCCAAGGAGATTGTGACAACAATGATGTCAACGATGATATTATAAAAGGAACTCAAGCTTGCAATATTTGTGGAGACATGGAACACACTTCTAAAGAACATAAGGATCAATGCCCTAATTGTGAAGAGAAACATCCAACAAAACAATGCCCCACATCTCAAGTGACTTGTTCCTATGTGAAGGAAATGATCATCTCCCTATCCAATGCCCCATATACCCTATAGTTCAACAAATGAGACAAGGTGGAAGGCATCAAAAATTTGGAAACCCCCATGAGGAAACAACTTCTACCAAGAAGGATGAAGGAAAAGTCAGAACCATGCCTCATAAGGCCACATCCAAAGTGACCACAAAGTGTTGCTACTCTTGTGGAGAAGAAGGTCATATCTCTAGTAACTACCCCAAGAAGACAGAAAGATTTCCCACCTTTGAGGTGAGATATGAAGAGCATGAACTAGAAGAACTCCTAGCTTTGGAGAGACCCAAGAAGAAGAAATGCCCCAACCCTAGCAAGAAGGATATTACCCAAGAGAAATGTTACAATTGCAAAGATATGGGACACTATGCCAATGATTGTGTCCAGAAAAGAAGAAGAACCAAGGAAACAAACAAGAGACAATGATACCAAAGATAAAGAAGGATATTAGCCAAGTGATGTGCAATAACTGCAAAAAGCTAGGTCATTATGCATCACATTGTCCAGAAAATAAGAAGTACAAGACAAGAAAGCCTATGAAGGATCTCAGCCTTGTCACATGTTTCAAGTGTGGAAACAAAGGACACTATGCAGATGTCTGTCCAAAGAAGTTTCATCAAGACCTCAAATAAGCCAAGATGTAGTCTAGTTGAAAACCTTTTTAAGGGTGGTAGTACCCCATATGTGAATCCAACTTGTAACCTCTAGCCTTGCCAAATCTCGGGATGAGATTTCTTTTAAGGTTGGTAGCCTGTCACATCCCAAAATTTTCCAAATTTTAAAATGTGAAAAATAAATAAACAAAATAAATAATTGTTGAAATTTAGGGTGAAAAGAAACTTTTTGATTCCAAATGGAAACATCAAAACCCATCTTGAACAAACTTTGAATGAAAAGGGAATCAAACAAAATTTCAATCAAGTGAAATGCATTCATCAATAATGTATCTTGAAATTTAAACACTTGGAAAAGCTAAACCAAAACCCTAAAACCCTAAAGGAATAATTCATTTCCAAGATATCTTTAAGACTATGGATTTGATCCATATAAAAATTTGTCAACAAATATTTATAAATGATCAAGAATGATAAACAAAAATATTATAAAACCTTAGAAATTGGTTTCATTCAATTTGGAACCATGGATAAAGACTTATGAATTTAACAAGTTAAAAGGAAACAATTTCCAAGGCTAATGAAGCTCCTATCTAAAATCCACACCAAAATTATGAGCAAATTAATCCTAAAAGGATCTAAAAGGATAAACAAATATTAAATAAAATCATATAAATTGGAATCACCAAGTTTGGATCTATGAATAAAAGATATGGTTTTTATAAGGCAAAGAAAGAAATAAATAAATAAGGAATATTTAAAAGCCATATTAAATCTTGGCCAAACAAATGAAATGAAAGATTATTTCAATAAAACTATATGGGCTTTGAACCATATTCAATTTTATTTAAATAAAGACAGTTTGCCTAAATAATAAACTCCAAGGAAATTATTTAGAAGACAATTTAAAACTTGAATTAAATCCATAAGCAAATGGAAGAAAGAAAATCCAAATAAAATAAAGGGATAAAGAATATCCAAATAAATTACATGGGATTAAACCAAATTAAATTCTATTTAAATGGAGACAAAATCCCTAATGAAAATGAATAATTAAATCATGAGAAAATAATATATAGAAATTTCCCAAGGTGGATATAAAAGTTATTTAATTAACTTAATAAAAGAATCATTTAAATAAATTTTATATGGAATTAAAAACCATATTTGATTTTATCGGAATAAATACAAATACCCAATTTAAATGATTAATAAACCATATTAAAATATTCTAAATAATTTAAAATGAATTATTTAACATACTAATGAATAAATAAAACCTACTGGAAAAAGTTTGAAGAAAATTAGAATTCAAATAAGAGTTTGAAATTATATGTAAAATCTTATTGAATAAAGGCAAGTGCCTATTTTAAATAAATAATAAACCATAATTGAATAAAATAATTATTCAAAAATGGACTTTAAATACATATTTAAAATAGTATAGAAACATACTTCATATTTGGAAAAGATTAGAAATAGAAATCTGAAATCAAACGATAGTTTGAATTCAAAACAGAAAATCAAAATGGAAAAAGAAAACAGAGGAAAAATAAATAAAAAGAATCTGCCCAGCCCAGCAAAGCCCAACTAGCCCAGCAAGCCCACTTCTTCTTTCCCCGCAGAAAAACGTTTCACACTCAACAACGAACCCGTGCAGACGCTGACGATGTGACCCCACCACACCCCCTCTCTCTCCCGCTACTGCCAGGCCCCATAGCCAGGTCACCGTCTTCAACCTTGCGCGACGACCATGCCCCCTCCCCGACCATTTCCTGCCTTGATTTTCTGGCGTGAATGCGCATCAATGCCGCGTTGATTCAGCCCCACCATGCCCATTTAATCGCCCTCCTCTTCTCCCCATTTCCCCTCACTCTCCCTTTCTCCTCCGCCACCAGGCTGCTCTGATTTTACTCGAGACCTCCCTCTGCCCCGACGAGCTTTCCGGCGAATTCCGGCGAGCCCAGCCACCGTTTTCCCCCTCGACCACACGAGCGTCATCCCCACCTCCCTACGCATCTTCCCGTAGCACCAGCTCATCCGCGCAAGCCCCAGAGGCTCGATAACAACAACGCCTCCTCGCCACCATCGTCTGCATCATCTCCGGTGAGCTCTATCACTTGACCCAGTGCGCACCTCGACTGCTTATTCACACCAGCTTACTCGCCCGTGTCCTGTGAATCTCCAGGTTCTTGCCAATCATCCACGCGTGATTTGCAGGCTCGTCTCCGACAAGAACCGTGCGTGCCTGAGGTAGTGAGGAACTTCGGCGAGAAATTCCTGCCGTCCTCGTGCGCCCCGTCGATAACAAAAGCAACTTTGAGCATCCTCTCGTCATGGCGAACTCGGTGAGACCTTCCCCTCTCTCTCTCTCGCATCCTGTAGCGACAGCAACCTCACCACCAGAGCGCCACCGCCGCCAACCACTTTCGCAGCGTCGCTCATCTTTGGCCACTAAAGTTTGCACCGTTGGATCTTGATCTATTGGTTAGGATAGAGTGACTAAACAAAGCAGTAAGATTGATCCTGTGTTGTGCGATGCAACTTAGATCTAACGGCCCTTATCGATCGATCCACGCGAAGCGGTATCGCCCAGTTAAATTAAGACATGTGGCTCAGATTTCGATTTAAAAACAGAAACTATCCTATTAGATGTTTGAATTTGTAAATTCCATAAGTTTTGATCCACACGTCCAAATTTTACAAATTTTATATCAATGGAATCATTAAGAATAAAACTTTCCAACCATGTACTTTTTTTAGTGATTTGCTTCTTTAAAATTGGTTGTTTTTGCAGAAACATGTGTAGGCCTAATTTGAGTATAAAAATTATTCTAAAAATGATTTTAGTGTAAAATATTTTGTAAATAGATTGTTTTGAACCTACTGACCATAGAAACCAACTTTTGGATTTAAAAATATATTTTGTGACACTTAGGAATTATTTCTTTAAATTAAAGCATTTGTAGTTAAATAAAAATGTTGAATATGTTTTAAAAATGCGTTTTGAGTAAAACCTTTGAAAAATGATTTTATTTAAACTCCCTGACCCTAAACACCAGTTTTGGTATTTAAAAATATATTTGGTGAACCCTATAAAATTATTACTTTTCTTAAAGGCATTTCCAACAAAATAAAATATTACTTTGGTATAAAAATGATTTCTAGGTGAAACCTTTTGAAAATTGTTTAATATTAAACACTTAACCTTAAAACACTAACATTTGTGTTTAAAAACATATTTAGCTAACTCTACAAAATAAGGCCTTGATTTAAAATCATAACTAGCAACACCAAAAATAATTTAAATGGCGATTTTCACTATTTTAAATGGCCTTACCACTTTTATAAATGACCAATGGGTGTTTTAAAATTTTTATAGCCTATTAAAAATCAAATTTACAAATAAAAAAATCTTTTGCATGCTTGCATGCATTGTTTTGTTTTCTTTATTTTATGTGGTGAATTGTTTGAATGCTAGATTGAATTTATGCCTTAATTGAATTGTAGTGAAATTTGAAGAGTGTGATATTGCAAGATCAAGGAGTGAACTTATATTCTCTACCAAAAAGGCAAGTGGTGCTTCATACTTTTGTCCCATTATTTTCACTAGGCATTAGTGATATTTCTAAGTAGGACTTGCATGGAATTTTATAAGTAATGCTGCCATGGGAAATCCTAGTAGATGATGCCTTAGTAGAATTTTCCCTATGTTAAGATCCCTACTACTATCATGCTTTTCTTAGCTAGTAGAAAACAAGGGTGGATTATATTCATGCTATGAGATATTTCTAAGTCTATGACTTGTGTTTTGTTTAATAAAACAACTATGTGAATGAATCACATTGGTGGAATGGTGTTTCTTGGATGGATTTTGTTGAGTGGTTACGAGAGCACATTTTCGTGGCCTACCCTATGTATCTCACTTGTGGAATGCCACCCAGAAACAAAGAGATTTGAGATGTGAAATGTTGAAAAGCTTCAAGTGCAGCCACTTGGCAATATGGGCTCTGCTTGTATCATATAGGTTGCAATACTTAGCCAGATTGACAGTTGGTGGTAGGGGATGATAGGTTTGGGAACGCGTGCATTTTGGTCTAAGGGAAGGCTTCTGAAAGATCTTGTCTCGATGCATGTTGAGTCTTGTGGGGAAAGTGCACTACCTCTCGAGAGAGTAAAATCTAAGTACTTAGTCGTGTCCCCGGAAACGGACAATTTGAGCATCAATACATGGAAGCTATCAAGAATCTCCTCATCCCAATTTGTAAGTTAAAAACTTGTGGTTGAACAAGGGTTAAAGGATCACCAATTTCTATTGGTAGATGCCTTGGGTGATTTTGACAAATAAAAACTTAGTGCTTTTAATGATAAGAAAAATCTATTTTGAGCAAAGCAAGCCTAAGCTCCACTTAGCCAAATGCATCCAGAGGTGTAATTGATGACCCCCCATAGAGCTCCCAGGATCGCTACATGATGTGGACCGTTCGATCGAGCCTCCAGAGGGCATCTGGTCCGTTGGTAGCTGATGAGACAATTTTGCCCAGGTATGCAGTAGAAATCTAATCTGTTACGCGTACCTGGGATTCTTACCCAGCCTCCCTCTGCTCTGTGCCTAGAAACCTTTAGTCCCGTTGTGGCCCCGCACGTCAGCCTCGCTTCTACGGTTTTCGTTGGCCCGTGGGCGGGTGGTCCTCGCTACCGAGGGCAGCAGCCCAATCTCCGCTTACCCCGGATGGGTCACTTTAGTTACGGTTTAGCCCACCGTGTGGCCTAGCAGATTTATACACGCGTGGTCGATTCTACGGTCGTTGGTCGTGGCCCCAGCTTTCTTTGCGCCTGGTCGTCAGCGACCTAGCATAGGAGGAGGTGTGTTTCTCCTGAGGCTTCGACGACGGAAATATATGTCCCGTGTGAGGTAAGATTGGGTTTCGCACAGTGTGTTGCTGCCTACTCCTTCCCTGCGGCTCGCTGCTTCCACCTCTCGCTCTTCCTCTCCCTCGCTCGCTCGTCGCCTTTGGCTGCCTCAGCTTCTTGGGTTCTGCGTCTTCGCGTCTGGACGGTCACGCCAGCTGCCTTCGCTTGTTGTTCGCCCATGCCTCCGTGCCGTCATGATGGATACTCTCTGTGGAGATTTTGGTTAGGGTGACCCGTTGGACATTTTCGTCCCGCTTTTTGGATTCTTTGCTTTTTGTCGCTTTCAACTCGATGGGGATCTATGGTTTGGCCTGGCTCTGATTTTCATGGCTTGTTTTTCCCCTTTTGGGTTGGACGCAGCTCGGTGGGGATCTAGGGTTTGGCTGGACGCTGCTTTTCCCGGCTTGTTTTTTCCCCTTTTGGGTTGGTCGCTTTCGTCTCGGGGGGATCTGGGATTTTCGCCGTGTGCTGTTTGCCCGATTCGGGTTTCCCCCCTTCTTCCTACTTTTTCCGCTCGCCTTCTGCGCTGGCAACGCGTCGTGTTTCCCTCATTTGGTCACCGCGGAGGAGCTACTCCTTGGTTCTTTCTTTTTGGTTGGGCGCTCTCAGATCTACGGTTTCGGCCTCGTCCTTCCTTCAGTTGGTGGTTTGCGGTGCTTCTTGATAGCTGCGCTAGGTGCTTTGCTTACCTTCTTTCCCTCTTCTGTTGTGCAGGTACTTCGCCCGCTAACGATCTCTGGGTCGTTTTGTCGTCTCCGCTCTCCTCAGATTCATGGTAAGCTGCTCTTCTCCATTAACGGCTAGGGTTTAGTTGGGCTGCCTGCTGCGAGGCTGGCTGTCTCTGGCCTTGGGTGCCTGCTATTGGATTGGCGTGCTCTAGATTGGGGTTTCCAGATCTACTTGTCCTTGTTGGAACACCCCCTACCGACTGGCCGGTCCCGAGGCTGTTGCACACCCGAGAAGAAAACTAGTAGAAGGCACACAGAATACACAAGTAGATGAGAGAGGGAACAAAGGGAACTTTTATTAACTTTTCTCTTGGTAAACTCCCATACACAGATTGTTCCTCTATTTATAGACTAAAGGGGGATACGATACCCACATGGGCCAACCCTAGCCTGGTAGAGGCCACACCGAGTGGGCCTCTACCGGCCCAGTTTTCCAACACTCCCCCTGGGTATCTTATCTGTATAACCATGGCTTAAAACTCCGAAAAACCCAGTGGGAAAAATATGGAGAAATGCACACGGTATACTTCTTGCTATGTTGCACGAATTGCCTCATTAAAAACCTCACGTGAGAAACTTCATAAAACTCACTAAGGGAAAAAGTGTACAATCCACCTAACTACAAAGTTAAGTACTCAATCATCGGGATCAAGATTTTAGCGATGAGTTTGTGAAGATTCTCCCCCTGAACCTTGCATCTCCCTAAGTCTTATCATGCCGATCCCTCGGACACATCTCTCGAAAGAAGATGCTGGCAATGATTTGGTGAACAAATCAGCGAGATTTTCACACGACTTAGTATGCAATACTTTCACTTCGTTCATCTTTTGCAACTCATGTGCATAGAAGAACTTGGGGTTTATATGCATTATCTTCATAGATAATTTTTGGGGTTTGTACGGTGTTCAGTCCACATGACATCTGGATGTGACTGACTACCCGTCGAAGCCATACACATTCTCGTGATGCTTCATATAATGCTATGATTTCTGAGTGGTTCGTTGAAGTTGACACAAGAGTTTGCTTAGACGATTTCCAGGAAATAGCTGTTCCACCACAAAGGAAAACATATCCAGTCTGTGACTTGGATGTGTGCGGGTCCGAAAGGTACCCAGCATCTGCATAGCCTACAACAGATAGGTCTTGGTTATTTTGGTAAAACAAGCCAAGGTCCTTTGTCCCTTGTATGTACCTAAAGATGTCCTTAAAGCCTTTCCAATGTCTCTTGGTAGGCTCAGAACTGTACCTTGCAAGCAAATTGACGGCGAATGCAATATCCGGCCGTGTACAATTTGCGAGGTACATAAGTGCGCCAACTGCACTTAAGTAGGGGAATTCCGGTCCCAGAATTTCCTGCCCCTCTTCTTTAGGCCTGAACGGGTCCTTGTCTTGCTGGAAAGATCTTCCGACCATCGGGGTCTTAGAAGGATATGCCTTTTCAAACCCAAATCGTTCCAATACCTTCTGGGTGTAGGCCGACTAGTGAACTAGAATCCCAGCAGGGGAATGCTCAAGTTGCAGACCGAGGCAGAACTTGGTTTTTGCTAAGTCTTTCATCTCGAATTCCGACATCAGGTAGGAACTCGCTTCCTCAATATCGTCAGGTGTACCGATTATATTTAAATCGTCCACGTACACCGAGATAATACAGAAACCATCCTGGGATCTTCGTATAAAAACACATGGGCAATCTTCATTGCTCGCGTAGCCCTTCTAATGAAGGAAATCGCTTAAACGATTATACCACATCCTACCTGACTGTTTTAGTCCATACAATGACTTCTTAAGCTGAACACTGTATAAGCTCCTGTTTTCTCTATCCTGGTTTGGGACAGGGATACCTTCTGGTACTTTCATGTATATGTCCGAATCCAAGTTACCATATAGGTAAGCGGTGACAACATCCATTAGTTTCATTTTTAAGTCCATGTTTACTGCCATTGAGATCAAGTATCTAAAGGTAATTCCATCCATGACTGGGGAGTAAGTTTCCTCAAAGTCGACACCTGGTCGCTGAGTGAAACCTTGATCAACGAGCCTTGCTTTGTACCTTACTACTTCATTATTCTCGTTTCTCTTTCGAACAAAAACCCACTTATGGCCAATGGGGCGAATGTGGGGAGGAGTTAGAAAAACAGGTCCAAATACCTCTCTTTTGTTTAACGATAATAATTCAGCGGTAATTCCCTTCTGCCAATCTTTCCAATCCGACCTTTTCTTGCAATCAGAGAGCGTTTTAGGCTTAGGGTCAAGATCTATGATTGAGGCAATTTTCTTGGAAAAATTAACGTCGACATTTGCCATGGCTCGGTTGTATGACTCGCCCGAATTAACATAGTTAATGGCCATTTCGTCATGGAGTGCATGAGGCACATCCTCTTGCTCCACCGGATTTCCCAATCCAGGAGCTAGATCCTTTAGCTTTCCCGCTCCGATGTGTGCGAACACAACTTTGCTGGGTATTTCCGATATAGGAAAGTTCAAGTCCGGAATTTCGTGCACTAAAATATCCGTACTTGTGCCAGGTCTCAACTGGATCCCCTCAACAGGGGCAAACTGTAATAAATCTCTCTTATCCTTTTTCTTCAGGCGTCCCCGGGTAGTTGGGATTTGAGAAACCGGAATCCGCGTCCTCTTAGGCCTTGGAGCAGGAGCGGGTATACCATCATTTTTCTTTGGTATTTCAACCCTTTCCGGTGCATTGCGTGCATGCACATGCGACTTTGTCACAGTCTTTAAATCACTAAAATGATCAGGCAGTTGATTCGCTAGGGAGTGCAAATCTAGTATCTTTTGGACTCTCTATTAGTCTCAACAGTGCGCGGGTCATGAGCATGGATCCCCGTGGCTTTTCGCGTTATTTCTCGACTTTTGTCATCCAGGGGTTGATTACCTCCCCCCAAAGTCGGGAAAAGATCCTCGTCAAAATGCAGTCAGCAAAACGGGCCGTGTGATAGTCACCTGTCAAGGGGTCCAAGAACCTGATTATGGACACAGTCTCATAACCAACGTATATCCCCGACTTACAGAGCGGTCCCATTGCTGATCGCTGGGGTGGGGGTATAGGTATATATACCTGGCAGCCGAACCTACGTAGGTGGGAAATTTTCGGTGCCGACCCTTGCGCAAGTTGGATGGAAGAGTGGATGTTGTAGGCCGATGGTCGAAAGTTGATGAGATTAGCGGCGTGTAACACCGCGTGTCCCCAACATGTAGTTGGTAAATTACAACCCTGAAGGAGTGGTCTGGCAATGAATTTAATCCTTTTAATCAATGCCTCCACAAGTCCATTTTGAGTGTGGACATGCGGTACGGAGTGCTCAAGTTTGATTCCCGTTGCCATGCAATAATCATCGAATGCCTTTGAAGTAAACTCTTTGGCATTGTCCATTCGAATAGACTTTAAACGATAATGAGGGAATTTATTCCTTATTTGTATGATCTGGGAGATCAACTTTGCAAAAGCATGGTTCCTTGTTGACAGCAGGCAAACAATGGACCATTTAGAGGAAGCATCGATGAGCACCATGATGTACCGAAACGGCCCTGAGAGGGGCTGAATTGGACCACATATATCCCCTTGAATGCGTTCCAAGAACGCGGGGAGTTCATCCTTCACCTTTAGGGGGGACGGTCTAATTATCAATTTCCCCGTAGCGCATGCGGAGCACACGAAATCACCGGGATTCGGGAAATTTTTCACATTAACATTATGACCATTCGAGTTGTTAATTATATTTCTCATCATCCTAAGACCGGGGTGGCCTAACCTATCATGCCAAAGGCAGAATAGTTCGGAGCTTCTAAAGACAGTCTTAAGGGTAGTGTAAATAGGTGGTGCTACTATCTTAGTGTAGTACAGCCCAGTAGCTAATGAAGAGAGTCTTTCGACAACATGTTTACCATTTTCGTCGCGCTCGGTAATGAGTAGGAACTCCTTTCCATTCTCATCATCATCGGTTTCTACATGGAAACCATTGGCGCAGATGTCTCTAAAACTCAAGAGAGTACGAGTCGACTCCGGATACAACAATGCCTCTTCAATGATCAGAGTTGTTCCATTAGGGAGTATGATAGTTGCTCTTCCGGAGCCAACTACATTCGGACCGCAGCCGGCGATCGTCATTATGTTACCAGGGTTTTTGGTAATGGACTCAAAATACTTTGTTTCTCTCAAGATGGTATTTGTGGTGCCGCTATCAGCAAGGCACGTTTCCTCCATTTGGGCGCCACACGCATTCTAAAATATAGTGCCTAATTAATATAATGGAGCGAGGAAGATGCTACATCAAGTAAGTAAAACACATAAACATTTCAGAACATCACACAACCAAATAATGGAATAAATGAATAAATGTCATCCAATCGCCGGAAACAAATAAATGTTATGCTCTCATAGAGCTTACAACCATATCGAAAAATTGTATCTGATTATTTGCGGAAAAGAAATCATCACAACAAAAGGGAGCTCACGTGGATTCTGCAAAGAAACCATCAAGCTCAGCCTGTATCTCAAGGTCAGTGAGCTTCTCTTCGTTGGCTATCATCATCGAGGCAGCAGAGATGTCTAGCTGAGGCGGAGGGGGCACAACGTGATCAACATCCATGGGCACAACGGCGTTCGTGGGAACCGCCGAGGGTGCTGCCACTTGTGCTACGTCCTGCGCCACTACGGGCGCGACGTTCTGCACAGGCGCCGCTCCGGGCGCCGGTGGTGCCTCAACCTGGACAAGGTGCGCCTCGCGGGCCTTCTTGTTTGCCTTGAACGCGTCCACGACATGTTTAGGGGCCAAACACTGCCTGGAGAAGTGAGTCTTGGAGCCACAGCGGAAGCAGTCCTGGGGCCTCGCCTCCCCCTTGCCCGCCTTGCGTTGCTTGGCCGGGTTGGAGGAGTTGGGGCCCTTCTTGCCCTTCTTGCCTCGCTTCTTATGGATGAGCTTGCGCACCTTGTAGGCACCGGCATTAGCCTCATGACTTGGGCCTCCCGCGAAGGGTTGCGCGGAGAAGTTCTTTTTCAGAACATTATCCGGCGCCTCGGCCACCTAGAGAGCATCAATAAGCGCTGCATATTCCGTGAATCCTTCCTGGCGAAAGTTTCGCGAGGACTGGATGTTGTCCGGATGGAATGTGGAGAGGGTTTTGTCTATCTTCTGCTGATCGGTGGTACTGGTCCCACACAGATGAAGAATAGTACAAATCCGGTGCAACCTGGAGTTGTACTCTCCCACCTCCCACCGTCTTGAAGTCCGCAAACCTTAGACGAATCCAATCTGCCTCCGCCTGTGGCTGAATGGTGTACTTCAGCCTAGAGAACCGCTTGTTGAGGGCGGTCCAAAGGGCAGAAGCACTCCGTTCTGCCATGTACTCATTCTTGAGAGTCTCACACATGTGATGGCGGAGGAAGTGCAGGGCTTTGGCGTTGTCCGCCGGGATGGTTTTGCTGGGGGCCGTCGGGGTCCCCTCAATCAACGCATCCTTGATGCATCGGCCCTCGAGGACGATTTCAACGTCTGAGGCCCAAGTCAGGTAGTTAAGCCCATCCTGGGTCAACTCCGGGCACTCGCGGCTGACGATTCCGGTCATCTGCAATTTATGCAAAGTGTGTAAGATTACAGCAGGTAATCGGTTGCATAAATGCGATAATCGATACAATAATTCAAATATGACGGCGTTCCAAAATTTAATGTAAAACGGTACAAGCTATCTATGAGATACAAAGTATTAAAAACATGTGTTAATTAATAACTATAGTAAAACATAGTTCAAAAACTTGTGTAAAAGCGGACCGAAAACAGGACCAAAACGGTCCACCAGCCCAACAAACGCGTGCTCCCACGCCCCACTATTTTTCGTTTCTGTATACAGCCTGGGCCGAAAAGGAAAACGGCCCAACTGGACCGGCCCACCCTAGACTGTCTAGCCCGTTTTGCGGGGTGGACGAAGCTGATTGCTCCCGACTAGGGCGGGGTGATGGCGGCAGCAGGCCGACGACCATGGTCAGGTGGCGGGGGGGGGGGGGAGGGGGCCGTGCCACGGCGGCGGCAGGCCGGCGGGCGCGCGTGCGGGCGCGGCAGCAGGCGCAGCGGGGCGACGTGCGAGCGCGGCGGCGGGCAGGAGCATGGGCAGCGGCGGCGGCCAGAGGCAGCGCGCGTCGCAGGTGCAGCAGGCCGGCGGCGCGCCGCACGCGTGCGTGGCCAGCGGGGCCGCGTGCGAGCGGGGGCAGGCCAGCATGCAGGCGCGGCGAGCGGCAGCACGCAGCGGCGCGGCCGGAGTAGGTGCGCGCGGCGTCGGCCAGCAGGCACGCGGCGAGCAGCAGGCACGCAGCAGCAGGCGGCGACGCAGTAGGCGCGTGGCGCAGCGGCGCGGTGGCGGGCGCGAGCGGCCATGGCCTCTGTAAGGACATGCACGTACAGTTCATAAAATAACTAGATTGATTTTGATCTAAAAAAATGATCAAGATTAGTCCAATCTACTAAGAAAAAAAACCAGATCGGCACAGCGGGTGCATGCATCGATGGTACAGTCAACAAAATTCTAATCCGGAAGTGATTAGATCGACATTGGTCGGCGAGTACAGGTCATCTAGACTCCCGGGAAGAAAAATCCGCACCTTAGATTAAGGATGGCAATTTTACCCATGGGTACGGGTACCCGTGGGCCCATGGGTAATACCGATACCCTACCCGTTAAGTCACGGGTACGGGCACGGGTATAGACTTGTACCATTGGTATACCCATACCCTGCCCGTTTAAACTGACATGTCAAAATTATCTATAGAGTTTGAACCTATGTGGCCGAGAAGTCTAGGAACGAGTATGTGATTGCGACTTCTAAACTTTAATTTGATACTTTCATGTACTCGTCTACTATTAATAAGTAGAGATTATTGTCTTTTTTCAAATATGCTATTGATAAAAGTAAAATTTTGAATAACTTGTATACTATTGTATATACCCCAATGGGTACGGGTAACCGCCGGGTATGGGTATGGGTAAAATTTTATACCCGCGGGTACGGGTATGGGTAAGCTTTTGTACCCATGGGCTACAGGGTATGGGTATGGTATTTCTCTACCCTGCCCATACCTTGCCCATTGCCATCCTTACCTTAGATGGGATCTGATCTAAAATCTGAACGCAAATCTAGAAAGGAAATTTCGAGACGAATCCATTTTTGCGGTCAGATTGGGATTGGGGTTACCTTCAACGAAAGCCTGCGCGATGCAGGCTTGACGGTGGCTTGACGGAGGCTCGACGGAGAGACACGTGCTGATAACGTGTTGGAACACCCCCTGCCGACTGGCCGGTCCCGAGGCTGTTCCACACCCGAGAAGAAAACTAGTAGAAGGCACTCAGAATACACAAGTAGATGACACAGGAAATGAAGGAAACTTTTATTAATTTTTCTCTCGGTAAACTCCCGTACACTGATTGTCCCTCTATTTATAAACTAAGGGGAATACGATACCAACATGGGCCAACCCTATTCTGATAGGGGGCCACACCGAGTGGGCCTCTACGGGCCCACTTTTCCAACAGTCCTTACTCGCTGCTACGGGCTGTAGAAGTGTGTTCGGGTAGTTCCGGATTCCCGAGCAGGAGCGGTTTGGTACACGCAGGATCCCGTTTCCGGTTTGGTTTTGTTAGACTGTGGTCCCACCATTCGTGTTGTTGCTTGCAGCTGAGTGCAGACGCAGCCTAGCTGCTTTTTCCATGTACTGCTATGATATGCCAGATCTTTCACTGTTTGCTTATTGTGATGTTTGGTTGCTGATCTTCCTACACATGATTTCTGTAGCTGCTTTTTCCATGTACTGCTATGATATGCTCCAGATGTAGGTAATAAAGCAGCAATGCCAGCTCCCTAATGGTACATATAATGTAAATAAGAAATGTCCGGCAAATAAAGCTTTGTTAAAATTATATGGTCCCTTTTTCTGCCTTTGTTAAAAATTCTGCATTACCAATATCATATTATTTCTACACATGCAAGATGCATGAAGTGGTTTAATTGTCTTACCCTGTCATTAGTAGCTAAGTTTGAGTACGAAAAATTCAGACTCATCTTATTCGTGTACAGACTGATAATCAAGGAACATATTGCACCGATAAATTTACATTGTTACTTTTTGTGAATGAATTCTCCATTTCTTTTATGTATGATGGAGGTCAGCTTGTGAGTAAAAGTTCGTAGGATACAAATCTCCCTCATGAATTTCATAGCAGCATATCAGGTTGTCTGATTGTTACTGGAAGTCTCCTTTGCCCTATGATGAGCTTGGTTTATTTTACTTGGTGCATGGAAAATCACATTTTAGTACCGCGCGCTTTTTACTGCTGTTATCCAGTGTACCAAACAAGAAATAGGATACCTAAGTTGACCTTACCTTGCCATTTTATTGATTATACCCCATTATGCTGTTTGCTTGTTTTCGGCATTGCCCGTGTCTTGTTTCTTGGAATTGTTCGGTTAATAATCTTGCTGATTAGTTGCACTTCTTATCCTACTGAGAGTGGGTATGGTGTATAGAGAGGTGTTTACTCGATTTTGCTTTTTTCCCCAGGTTTCATCATGCTTTAGCTTCCCGCCGCCGTCTCTCCTTACCAGTGGTGGTGCTTTTTCTTTGTTCCAGGTTACCTTCGCTATCTCTTCTTCTGATGCATTATTTATTAATCTGTACCGGTTTTGCATCTACTGCTTTGCCTCTATGTTAGAGGCCTTATTTTTGCAGTAGACTTGCTAAATTGTGCTTTCTTTCAGGTTGGTTTGTGCTGGGGTTTTTGCTGCCGACTTCTGTTAGACGGGCAGTATCCACCTCTGTTTCGGGTTGGGCTTCCTATCCCTTGCTCTACCACATTTTACTTGTTTCCCCATATTATTTTGTTTCCTGATACATGTGTGCTCCCTGTGTAGGTCTCAATTAGTGAGATAAAATCACGAAGCTATGAAACAGCCGAAGATTCCGCATGTCAGAAAGCTATCGAATACATTGAGAAAACAACCAATTCAGTTGTCAGAGATTTAAGCTATGCTCGGCTTGTATGTGTGAAAGAGATGTATCGGGATTTGCTACTTAAACTAAAAAGGCGGCAGAATACAAGAATACAAACGAAAACTTGCCAAAGGCTGTTTTCTTGCTGTCAGGCATATGTCTTCTTTCTCAGAATAAATCCTGAATATCACATCTCTCTTTTACTCTGGTGAAATCACATCTCTCTTTTACTCTGGTGAAGAGGGTCAGACTGAAGCGCCCTGGCATAATCTGCTTTCTAACTTTTACGAGCTCGGCTCTAGGCTTAAACATGCAGGGGTTGTTCTAGAAAAACATTTAGAAAAAATGAGAAGGGCGTGCCTTCTAGAAGTGCAAACGAGGTATGCATATCGACTTACCTTCTACTCTTTGTCAGCTCTTTGAATTGTTTCACACTACACAGTTATTTGGCTCATTTGTTCTCGCAAGGAATAGAGAGACAGCTTTTGGTAATGACAATCGTTATTGGTGCTTAGAAAAAATGAGAAGGGAACGCTTCTCCTAGATGTGCAAACGAGGTGTGCATATTTACTGACCTTCTACTCTTTGTCAACTCTTTAAATTGCTTCATACTACACAGTTATTTGTCTTGTGTGTTCTTGCAGGGAATAGAGAGACAGCTTGTGGTAATGATAATCGTTATTGCTGCCTATCAAATATCTATTCCTTGATGCCATATATGTTGAGACAGTGTTGCACATCGCCTATATATGCACTATGTATATTTTCCTTTTGCCGCTCCTGTTCTCACTGTATAATATATCGCAAACAACATACTGTTATGTTTTATAGTGTACCTATGACTTTTATGGATATTATAACTCCAATTAGTTTGTAACGTGGCTCTGTCAGAAGATTATGAAAATATCAACCGGGGTCGTGCGCCAAGGCGCACCCGTAAATCTAGTATAGATGATAGACACCACTATACTACCATAGTATCACTTGCCAATACAATTCAAATGTATTGACCCTTGTGGCTATAACTTATTATGTTACAGGTTTGTTTGATGTTAGTGAAGTGTGTGGATTAGGATTACAAGTCTACAACCAACATGATTGCCTGAGATGAAGGACTCCATGCTATATAGTTATTTCTGCTGCATTGTAATGAGATAGCCAAATGAGCTATGTAAGATGTAATGAATTATTTTATTCCTGGTTATAAAGTTGTATTATGACCTTTGTTTCTTGATATTACATCTTAACTGTGGATGCTATCTATTGATCCAGGGACTAGCATTGTAAACACAGGGATCTCTATCTTATTAAAGGTTTCGAACCTCTACAGATGGTATCAGAGCACTGTGTTGCCTGTAGGATTGTAACCCTAGGATTGGACAAAACCCTTAGAAAAATAGGAATTGTATTTGTTCCAAAACTTATCTACAAACAATCTTGTAAACTCTTTCCTTAACCTTTTTGATTTTGATTCTACATCTCTTCCTTTTCAAACTTGATGGACAAAGACTTCACCAGGAGCAAAGGACTTCACCAACTCAAATGATTTCAACTTTACCTTCATCAATGACTTCAACTTGGACATCACTAAGGACTACAAGTGAGACAAGAAATATTACTCAAGACTTTAAGACTAAGGAAACGCAACTTAGAAGGAACCATCATCACCTTTGAAGCTTTGTGACCAAGATACAAGAAATTTTCCAAGGAAACCATGATCTTGTTCAAGAAGAAACAACTAAGAAGGACATGATCTCAAGTGAACCATATACTTGGACCACCATTATAGTGTTTAATTTAGATCAAACACACCAACTTATGTGGTGTAGGAAAAATATTTTGTTACCTAAAAAATGTGCTTGAACTTGTTGTTTGAGTGGAATGTTTGATTGTGACTGCTTGCACATTGCTTGTGTGAGTTTTTGTGTGTGATTAGACTTTTTCCCTATAAATCTTTACCTATATATTCTAATCCCAATCCAACCCAAACAGATGACTTCTCCAAGAAACTCCAACATCAAGAATGGTGATGTAGAGGCCTCAACCTGATATAAGATAGAGCCTCCTGTGTTTACAATGCTAGTCCCTAGATCAATAGCTAGCATCCACAGTTAAGATGTAATATCAAGAAACAAAGGTCATAATATAACTTTATAACCAGGTATAACATAAGTTTATTACATCAAACATAGCTCATTAGGATATTACATTACATTGCAGCGGAATAACTATGGTCAAGTGGTCCTTCATCTTCAAAGTGCCACAGGCAGATGTTGGTTGTAGACTTTGTAATCCTAAACAATCAATCTTCACTAAAATCAAACAAACCTGCAACATACAAGTTACAGCCACAAGGGTCAATACATTTGAATTGTATTGGCAAGTGATACTATGGTAGTATAGTGGAATCTATCATCTATATGCATTTGGATAAGTGGAGTTGAGGCTTGCATTGCTCAAAATAGATTTTTCTTATCATTTTGAAAATACTAAGTTTTTGCTTGACAAAATCATTTTCCTCAATCAAAGATTTCAAGATCCTTGTACCAAGCCATCTCTCCATCAATGATTGAAGAATTCAATCAACCCTTGTTCAAACCACAAGATTTTAATTTAGAAATTTGAATGATGAGATTCTTGATTGCTTCCATGTCTTGATGCTCGAATTGTCCTTTACCAGGGACATGGCTAAGTACTTAGGTTTTACACTCTGCAGAGGTGGTGCACTTTCCCCACAAGACTTGGTTTCCCAAGACAAGATCTTTCAGAAGCTTTCCCTTAGACCAAAATGGACGCGCTCCAACCTATCAAACACTACCACCCACTGTCCATATGGCTAAGTTCTTGCAACCTATATGATCATGGCAGAGCCCATATTGCCAAGTGGTTGCACTTGAAGCTTCTCAACATTTGACATCTCAAATCCCTTTGTTTCCTGGGTGGCATTCCACAAGTGAGATACACAACCCAAGTCCATGGCCTTGTGTAACCACTCAACATATCCCAATCCTTCCATTCCACCCAGGAGGTTCATTAACTTAGTTGTTTTATTAGACAAAATCACAAGCCCTCAGACTTAGAATATTTTCCATAGTGTGAATATATATTCCACCCATGTTTTCTATTAGCTAGGCTAAGCTTGGTAGTAATAGGAAATTTAACTTAGAAAATCCTACTAAGGATTCATCTGCTAGATTTTCCTATAGCAAGATCTATACTTAGCAAAATCCATGCAAGTTTACTTAGCAAAATCACTAATGCATAGAAAAAGTAATGGGACAAAAAGTATGAAGCATCACTTGCCTTTTTGGTAGAGAATGGTAGTTCACTCCTTGATCTTTCTAGTCTCACACTTCACTACAAATCAATCAAACAAACACAAATTCAATTCACATTCCAAACCAAAGTCAAACAAACAATTCTTCACACACACAAAGTAATGGAATCTAAGTCATGCATGGGAGCATGCACAAGATAGTTTTATTTTGCAAAGGGGTCTCTATGGGGTTTCTAAACTTTGTAAGATCCAAATTGGTCATTTACCAAAGTGGCAAAGTCATTAGCAAGAGGGTTTTGTCCAAAAACTATTTTAAATCCATTTATCATTTCATGTGGTGAAAAATGTTTTTATTAAGGCAAAACTCTTAAGTTGTTCACCCAATGAGTTGCTAATTTGCAAAACTTGGTGTTTTTAGGTTAGTGGGTTTGGTCCAAAACATTTCCTTAAGTTTTCTTTTCATAAACATTTTTATAACAAAAACCATTCTTTTTATTTGGCTAGAAAATGACTAAGTCAAGTAATCCAACCTAAATCTTTCCATAATCATTTTTAACACCAAGGGTTGGTTCCTAGGGTCAGTAAGGTCACAACAAATCAATTTGCAAAGGTTTTATTTCAAAATTATTTTCAATAAATAAATTACATTTCTATTTGACTAGAAATGGTTTTAAATTAAAGAATCATTTATTAATTTTTCCAAATACATTTTTGTGTCCACAAAGTGTTTCCTAGGGTCAGTAGGTTCAAATCAATCCAATTTCCAAAGGTTTTAACCCTAAATTAAATTTTAAACAATTTTTACATTCATAATAAGCATACAAATGTTTCTGCAATTTCAAACAAGCTAACAGCTACTATTTGCTAAACTAAGGGCATGGTTGGCTAGGGCTTGTTCTCCTGAATTCATTGATATAAAATTTGCAAAATTTGGACGTGTGGTTTGAAAGTTACAGAGGTTTGAAAATGGCATTTAAATCTTTTTTCAAACATTTGTTTTAACTCAACTAGTGACACGCGTCGTTATTCTACTGGTTGATACCGGTTCGGCCGGATCGGCATCGTGAACCGCAGGATCTAACTGGAACGTGCGGCGCAGATCGACGCATACCCCTTCGCTCACTTTCTTTGCTAGCCGCTGGATCAAGATCGGACGGTTACTGCTGCCTGGCCAAGGACTGGCGGCGCTAGGTTGACGGCGAGCGGCGGAGCGACCAGTTGGGCGGTGGCGCTGGCGAGGCAGGAAGCAAGAAAGGGTGAGAGTAAGCTCACCAGTCTCAGGAGAACACGGCGAAGCTCAAGGTACTGCTGGTTCGACGAGGGGCACGCGAAGTTGTGATTAATTGCTCGCCGGAGACTTGGTCGGCGTCAGATGGTCCTGGAGCTCGTCGTGGGTGGAGCTGTGGTTCGCCCCGGGGGAAAACGAGTACACGATTAGACGCAGTCGAGTGTGGCGAGTGTAGGAGCATGAACGAGAGAGCACGGGGCGGTCGGTGTTTACCATGTGACTTCGTCGGAGTGAGGCAGACGCGGCGGCGCGGTCAGATGTTGTCGAAGTCTATGCTCTGGGCGCCTGCAGATGAATGATTGGCACGGTAAGATGCGCCAGGATGCGGTGAGCGTGCTCGTGTGTTCGGGGAGGCAGGAGGTGGCGTGGCTCGACCGTATTCGTCGGTGGAAGCTCGTCGGAGACGGAGCTGTTCGAGGGCAAATTGCGACGGCCTGGAGGTGTGCTCGGGGAAGAGGACAGAGGGGAAACGGAGAGGAGTGACTGGCGTTTAAAGGGGCGTGGTTATTACGAGAAATCAAAGCCTCCTTCACGTGCAATCAATCGCCGGAGTAACTCACTGCAACGGTCCGGGCGACGGAGTCTGGTTGAAGACGATGAACAGGGTGGGGTGGGTCCGCTTGGCAGTGAAAGAAAGGGAGTGAAGGTGGGGTCCAATTGTCATCTTCTGTGCGGGTAAGTTCCTGAGTGAGGAAAACCGGTTCGGCGTGGGGACAGGTGGGCTACTGATGGGCTTCGTGGGCTGCTGGGTTGGGTTGGTTTACTTTTATTTTTTTTCCTGTTTTCTGATTCCTTTTCTTTTTCTATTTCCATTTTTCCTGTTTTGGTTTTCAAACAAACAAACAAGTTTCAATTAAATTCAAACCAACACCAAAACTTTGGAAGTTTGACTTGGTTCTGTTCAGTAGTCTGAACCTAAATCTAAAATCCATAATTTTTAAATAATAAAGACCATTATTAATTAAATAATTGTCCATTGCTAATTAATCAAATTAGGATTTGATTTATTTCAAACTCTATTTAAATCCATATAATTTCCAAAACCAAAATAGTGGGTTGTATTTGAAATAAGGTATATTTGGGCAGCTTGTTTTAAAATAAATACCAATTTTGTTTAAAGGTTCCATTTATAATTAAATAAATAGGACCATGGTTTATTAATAAAATAGGGTTTGGTTTGTTTAATAAATCTTCATTTGAAATCCAAATACTTTCAAAACTAATCAGTAGTTTATTTGGAAATAAAGAATATTTGGAAAACTTGTTTAAAACAAAATAACCTTTTATTTTAGGGTCCATTAATAATTATATATAATAGACTTTCATTATTATTTCAAATAGGATTTATTTTATTTGAGATATTTATTTTGAATCTAAATTAAAGCCAAAACACTTTAGTAGGTTTTATTAATGAATATCAAATATTTAGAAAACTTATTTAAATTAATTTAATAAGTTTTGATGTTTTATTCAAAATGGCAAAACCTTTTATTTAAATAAAATTTGGATATTAATTCCTTATTATTTTATTTAAATAAACCTTTACTATTTTTATTCAAAACAAAATGTTTTAATTCAAAAGCTTGGCCAAGGATTAATTTGGCTTTATAAAATAATCCTTATTTGTAAAACTTTTATTTCATTTGAAAACAAAATCCTTTATTAAAGATCCAAAGTAGTAATTTTAAACATTCAAAATGTTTTCTTTATTAAATGTTTTATCTTTTAAATTTCTTTAGGTTTTTATTTAATTCAAATGGGTTTGAAGTTCCAATTGAATTCAAAAAGTTTCTTCAGGCTCTGAAAATCAAACAAAGTTTTATTTTATTCATTTATTTTCACATTACAAGATTTGGAAAATCTTGGGATGTGACAGGTGACAACAACAAAAACGAAGAGATGCTTCTAGCAACTCAAGCCCATTTGAATCAAGTGGCAACTCAGTTTTTAGCCAACACAAATGAATTAGACCCAACCATGCAAAAGTTTTTGGAAATCCAATCTCAATTGTTGCAAAGGATGACCAATCAAATGATCAACATGATAAGCAACTCTTCCCCAAGGATATTGTGACAACAATGATATTAAGGATGATATTATAGAAGGAACTCAAGCTTGCAATATTTGTGGAGACATGGAACACACTTCTAAAGAGCATAAGGATCAATTCCCTAATTGTGAAGAGAAACATCCAACTAAACAATGCCCCCCATCTCAAGTGACTTGTTTCCTATGTGAAGGAAATGATCATGTCCCTATCCAATGCCCCATATACCCTATAGTTTAACAAATGAGACAAGGTGGAAGGCATCAAAAATTTGGGAAACCCCATGAGGAAACAACTTCTACCAAGAAGGATGAAGGCAAAGTCAGAACCATGCCTCATAAGGCCACATCCAAAGTGACCACAAAGTGTTGCTACTCTTGTGGAGAAGAAGGTCATATCTCTAGTAACTGCCCCAAGAAGAGAGAAAGATTCCCACCTTTGAGGTGAGATATGAAGAGCATGAACTAGAAGAGCTCCTAGCTTTGGAGAGACCCAAGAAGAAGAAGAAATGCCCCAACCCTAGCAAGAAGGATATTACCCAAGAGCAATGTTACAATTGCAAAGATATGGGACACTATGCCAATGAATGTCCAGAAAAGAAGAAGAACCAAGGAAACAAACAAGAGACAATGATACCAAAGATAAAGAAGGATATTAGCCAAGTGATGTGCAACAACTGCAAAAAGCTAGGTCATTATGCATCACATTGTCCAGAAAAGAAGAAGTACAAGACAAGAAAGCCTATGAAGGATCTCAGCCTTGTCACATGTTTCAAGTGTGGAAACAAAGGCACTATGCAGATGTCTGTCCAAAGAAGTTTCATCAAGACCTCAAATAAGCCAAGATGTAATCTAGTTGAAAACCTTTTTAAGGGTGGTAGTACCCCATATGTGAATCCAACTTGTAACCTCTAGCCTTGCCAAATCTCGGGATGAGATTTCTTTTAAGGTTGGTAGCCTGTCACATCCCAAAATTTTCCAAATTTTAAAATGTGAAAAATAAATAAACAAAATAAATAATTGTTGAAATTTAGGGTGAAAAGAAACTTTTTGATTCCAAATGGAAACATCAAAACCCATCTTGAACAAACTTTGAATGAAAAGGGAATCAAACAAAATTTCAATCAAGTGAAATGCATTCATCAATAATGTATCTTGAAATTTAAACACTTGGAAAAGCTAAACCAAAACCCTAAAACCCTAAAGGAATAATTCATTTCCAAGATCTCTTTAAGACTATGGATTTGATCCATATAAAAATTTGTCAACAAATATTTATAAATGATCAAGAATGATAAACAAAAATATTATAAAACCATAGAAATTGGTTTCATTCAATTTGGAACCATGGATAAATACTTATGAATTTGATAAGTTAAAAGGAAATAATTTCCAAGGCTAATGAAGCTCCTATCTAAAATCCATACCAAAATTATGAGCAAATTAATCCTAAAGGGATCTAAAAGGATAAACAAATATTAAATAAAATCATACAAATTGGAATAACCAAGTTGGGATCTTTGAATAAAAGATATGGTTTTTATAAGGCAAAGAAAGAAATAAATAAATAAATAAGGAATATTTAAAAGCCAAATTCAATCTTGCCCAAACAAATGAAATGAAAGTTTATTTCAATAAAACTATATGGGCTTTGAAGAATATTTAATTTTATTTAAATAAAGACATTTTTCCTAAATAATAAATCCCAAGGAAATTATTTAGAAGACAATTTAAAACATGAATTAAATCCATAAGCAAATGGAATAAAGAAAATCCAAATAAAATAAAGGGATAAAGAATATCCAAATAAATTACATGGGATTAAACCAAATTAAATTCTATCTAAATGGAGACAAAATCCCTAATGAAAATGAATAATTAAATCATGAGAAAATAATATATAGAAATTTCCCAAGGTGGATATAAAAGTTATTTATTTAACTTAATAAAAGAATCATTTAAATAAAATTTATATGGAATTAAAAACCATATTTGATTTTATCGGAATAAAGACAAATGCCCAATTGAAATGATTAATAAACCATATTAAAATATTCAAAATAATTCAAAATGAATTATTTAACATACTAATGAATAAATAAAACCTACTGAAAAAGGTTTGAAGAAAATTAGAATTCAAATAAGAGTTTGAAATTATATTTAAAATCTTATTTGAATAAAGGCAAGTGCCTATTTTAAATAAATAATAAACCTTAAATGAATAAAATAATTATTCAAAAATGGACTTTAAATACATATTTAAAACAGTATAGAAACATACTGAATATTTGGAAAAGATTTGAAAAATAAATCTAAAATCAAATGATAGTTCAATTCAAAATAGAAAATCAAATTGGAAAAAGAAAAAGAAAATAGAGGAAAAAATAAAAATAATCAGCCTAGCCTAGCAAAGCCCAACTAGCCCAGCGAGCCCACTTCTTCTCTCCCCGCATAAAAACGTTTCACACTTAGCAATAAACCCCTGCAGACGCGGACGATGTGACCCTACCGCACCCCCTCTCTCTCTCGCTGCCGCGAAGCCCCACAGCCAGGTCACCGTCTTCAACCTCGCGCGATGACCACGCCCTCCTCCCCGGCCGTTTAGTGCCTTGATTTGCCGGCGTGAATACGCATCAATGACGCTTCGATTCAGCCCCTGACCATGCCCATTTAATCGCCCTCCTCTTCTCCCCATTACCCCTTACTCTCCCCTTCTCCTCCGCCACCAGGCTGCTCTGATTTTGCTCGAGACCTCCCTCTGCCCCGACGAGCTTTCCGGCGAATTCCGGCGAGCCCAGCCACCGCTTTGCCCCCTCTACCACACGAGTGTGATCCCCACCTCCCTACGCATCTTCCCGCAGCACCAGCTCATTCGCGCAAGCCCAGAGGCTCGACAACAACGACGCCTCCTCGCCACCGCCGTCTGCATCATCTCCGGTGAGCTCTATAACTTGACCCGGTGCGCACCTCGACTGCTGGTTCACACTATCTTACTCGCCCGTGTGCTGTGAATCTCTAGGTGCTCGCCAATCATCCACGCGTGATCTGTAGGCTCGTCTCCGACAAGAACCGTGCGTGCCTGAGCCAGTGAGGAACTGCCGCAAGAAATTCTTGCCGTCCTCGTGCGCCCCGTCCACAACAAAAGAAACATTGAGCATCCTCTCGTCACGGCGAACTCGGTGAGCCCTTCCCCTCTCTCTCTATCGCCTCCTGTATCGCCGGCAACCTCACCACCAGAGCGCCGCCGCCGCTAACCACCATCACAGTGCCGCTCATCTTTGGCCACTAGAGTTTGCACCGTTGGATCTTGATCTGTTGGTTAGGATAGAGTGACTAAGCGAAGCGGTAAGATTGATCATGTGTCATGCGATGCAACTTAGATCTAATGGCCTGTATTGATCGATATATGCGAAGCGGTGTCGCCCATTTAGATTAAGACATGTGGCTCGGGTTTCGATTTAAAAACAGAAACTATCCTATTAGATGTTTGAATTTGTAAATTCCATAACTTTTGATCCACACGTCCAAATTTTACAAATTTTATATCAATGGAAACAGCAAGAAGAAACCTTTCCAACCATGCACATTGTTTAGGGATTTTCGTCTGTAAAATTGGTTGTTTTTGCATAAACATGTGTAGGCCTAATTTGAGTATAAAAATTATTCTAAAAATGGTTTTAGGGTAAAATCTTTTGTAAATGGATTGTTTTGAACCTAATGACCATAGAAACCAACTTTTGGATTTAAAAATATATTTTGTGACACTTAGGAATTATTTCTTTGAATTAAAGAATTTCGAGTTAAATAAAAATGTTGAATATGTTTTAAAAATGCTTTTTGAGTAAAACCTTTGGAAAATGATTTGATTTAAACTCCCTGACCCTAAACAACAAGTTTTGGGATTTAAAAATATATTTGGTGAACCCTATAAAATGATTACATTGCTTAAAGGCATTTCGAACAAAATAAAATATTTCTTTGGTATAAAAATGATTTCTAGGTGAAACCTTTTGCAAATAGTTTAATATTAAACACTTGACCTTAAAACACTAACATTTGTGAGTAAAAACATATTTGGCTAACTCTACAAAAATATGGCCTTGATTTAAAATCATAACTAGCAACACCAAAAATAATTTAAATGGCCATTTTCACTAACTTAGTTTCAAATGGTCTTACCACTTTTATAAATGACCAATGGGTGTTTTAAAATGTTTATAGCCTATTAAAAACCACCTTTACAAATAAAAAAAATATTTTGCATGCTTCCATGCATTGTTCTGTTTTCTTTATTTTATGTGGTGAATTGTTTGAATGCTAGATTGAATTTGCGCCTTAATTGAATTGTAGTGAAATTTGAAGAGTGTGACCATTGCAAGATAAGGGAGTGAACTTATATTCTCTACAAAAAAGGCAAGTGGTGCTTCATACTTTTGTCCCATTATTTTCACTAGGCATTAGTGATATTTCTAAGTAGGACTTGCATGGAATTTTCTAAGTTTGCTATGTCATGGGAAATCCTAGTAGATGATTCCTTAGTAGAATTTTCCCTAAGTTAAGATCCCTACTACTATCATGCTTAGCTTAGCTAGTATAAAACATGGGTGGATTATATTCATGCTATGAGATATTTCTAAGTCTATGACTTGTGTTTTGTTTAATAAAACAACTATGTGAATGAATCACCTGGGTGGAATGGTATTGCTTGGATGGATTTTTGTTGAGTGGTTACCAGTGCCCATTTTCATGGCCTACCCTGTGTATCTCACTTGTGGAATGCCACCCAGGAACAAAGAGATTTGAGATGTCAAATGTTGAGAAGCTTCAAGTGCAGCCACTTGGCAATATGGGGTCTGCCTGGACAGTTTTTGGTAGGGGATGATAGGTTTGGGAACGCGTCCATTTTGGTCTAAGGGAAGGCTTCTGAAAGATATTCTCTTGATGCATGTCGAGTTTTGTGGGGAAAGTGCACCACCTCTCTCGAGAGAAAAATCTAAATACTTAGCCGTGTCCCCGGCAACGGACAATTTGAGCATCAAGACATGGAAGATATCAAGAATCTCCTCATACCAATTTCTAAGTTAAAAACTTGTGGTTGAACAAGGGTTAAAGGATCACCAATTTCTATTGGTAGATGCCTTGGGTGATTTTGACAAATAAAAACTTAGTGCTTTCAAATGATAAGGAAAATCTATTTTGAGCAAAGCAAGCCTAAGCTCCACTTAGCCAAATGCATATAGATGATAGACACCACTATACTACCAAAGTATCACTTGCCAATACAATTCAAATGTATTGACCCTTGTGGCTGTAACATATTATGTTGCAGGTTTGTTTGATTTTAGTGAAGTGTCTGGATTAGGATTACAAGTCTACAACTAACATGATTGCCTGTGGCCCTTTGAAGATGAAGGACTCCATGCTATATAGTTATTTCTGCTGCATTGTAATGAGATAGCCAAATGAGCTATGTAAGATGTAATGAATTATTTTATTCCTGGTTATAAAGTTGTATTATGACCTTTGTTTCTTGATATTACATCTTAACTGTGGATGCTATCTATTGATCCAGGGACTAGCATTGTAAACACAGGGATCTCTATCTTATTAAAGGTTGGGACCTATACACTGATGGACATAGATTTTCAGAATAAAAGCAACCTTTGAAGAAATGTTTACAAAAACTTGCATTGCCTACGACCTACAGTCTGTGGCTGTAGTTATTGCATCAAACACTTCTTTTCTAGTGAACTTGCTGAGTACGCTCATACTCAACGTATCTTCTTAACCCTTGCTAGATTCTGAATCCATTAAGATGACGTTTACATCAAGTTATGCTCTAGGAATCATCATCAAAAGCTAAAGCTCTTCAATGAAGTCAAGAAGGTCAACATATACACCAACTCAAGTGAAGACGAAGTTACTGATTAGATAGAAATATAATCTCTAGCCATAGAACCTATTTCTGTAGTGTATTGCGATAGCAACAATGCCAGACCATTAGTTAAAATACTAGTCTTATTAGTATGATAATTTTTGAGTTATTTATTTCTGATTCTTCTTTGTAAGAAGTTTCTTTCTCTTTCTTTAACCTAGAGTGTTCTCTGGATCTGGTGTAAAGAGTTGAGTTGTAACCTATAGACATGTCCTGGACCTGCTGTGTTTCTGTTGTACCACTCTGAGGGATGTAATACTAGTGAACGGTGTTTCATTGGTGTTATGTCAACGACTATAGTGTACTACATCATGCAGTGGTATGCTGGGACACCGTAGTTGGTATCAGAGCATATCCTTTGACCTTAGGATTAAAACCCTTTTAGGAACATCTGTAGGTTGGATAGCGACTATGGGAGCCATCTTATCTAAACCAAATGATCTTATGACTGGTGATGAGTATCCACTTGAGGATAAACTTTGTCACTAGATATTTAAGTCATTCTTTCTTAGGAGTAATTATTTTATCCTTTCTCAGTATGGTGCTATTTAGTGTCTTCTGAAGCAGACATAACCCACCAAGATACTGTAGGAAAGTCAATTGGCCGTAGCAGATTAGGATCAAGTGCAAGACATCAATTGAAGTAGTTATAATAGTATAGCTTAATCCTAGAATTTAAGAAAGAGCGGTAAAATCTTATTGTTAGTTGATAACCAAAGTCAACATGATGAATATCATTAGGATAAATGTTGATCATGTGGGATTCACTTGAGGATTCTACGTGCTGAAGTGAAATTATGTTAAGACTTAATGATAGTGCAATGAGAAACAAAGTCATCATGGTGAGATTAACTCCTAAACCATGATGTATAGGTAAAACATAATGAGATCAGGGTGATATTAGCTTCGAAACCATGATGAGAGTATAAATATGACAAGTAATTAGTAAATTATCGTGAAGTAGAGTAAGAAAATAGCATGGTAGAACTATGATAGAAGTCATATGTGTCATAATTCCTGATAAAATTCAATTTTAGGTGTTCAATAGAAAAAAAATTAGTCATTTTGAGAGATCATATGAGGTTAGTTTACCAATAAAGAAAGGTTGGGTATATTAGCCATTTCAAAAGTGAGACAAGAGGTTAGTCAAAATCAAATTGAGATCATTTGTTTAGAATTATCTTGTTGCAATGGAGCAATCTGGGTAAATATCGAGACAAAGTATAGCCTGACCTTATGTGCTAAGTATCACGATATAAACCTATATGAGGTGTCATATACTACACAACTAAGCCTGAATCCTAGAGATAATATACTCAACTATTATATTTTGGGCTTAGAATACTGTGTGTTATACGTACCACATTTGGATTTATTTGTCTTTCTTCGATCTTCTTGATTGACTAGATCTATACATGAAGTTTGACTTGGTGTGCAAATGCATGTTGCAACATCCAGTTACTACTTGATGTTATAGACCTAGATAGAGTAAGGGAATTCGTGTAAGGGAGTGACGAGTTCCAGAGACCAAGATGAAGATTTACATGAAGAATGAAGCAAAGTATAAGGAGTATCAACCCAATTTGAAGGATGGATCAAGTTCAGATCATTACTAAATAGTAATAAGAAGAAAGTCTAGTGTAGAAAATACTTGGAGCAATAAGGAGTTATGAACTTAGAGTTCACCTAAAATAGGTGATGTTGGTAGGAAGTTAATAACGTAATTGTACCAAGTTCATGGAAGCATCATGAATAAATGCAAATACGAAGTCTTAGAGAAAAATGGTATTCAAGCTCTGACAGTTCAGAGAGAATGCCATAAAGATGTTGGAAGCCGTAGGGTAATACCTACAACTAGGATGATCCAAAGCTGGTATTTGATCCATAGTCGGTATTCTGATCCACAGTTGGTATCTTGTCCGCAGCTGGTATTTGGTTGACATAGTTAACCAGATCATCTTAATGGTTGCATAAAGAACATAAAACTTGGCCTAAGTTAATTAAGACATAAATGAGTATAAAATTTAAGCAATCGTCTTTTGAGGCGCTTCGCGAAGTCAGACCTATCAAAGCGAAAGTGTCCAAATAGTAAGTAAGACAAGTAAGGCTGAAAGATTCACTTCAGAGATCCACAATTGTGTGGATACACCGTACAATCTTTCATAAGAACCTAACTAGGTAGAGTATAAGCTGGATAGAGACCAATATTCTAATTATAGAGCCAATGGTTACTATATAGGTAGTTTAGAGACCATTAGTAAACCCTAAGGGGGAGAGTAAACAATAAAATGGAAGTACTGTTATCTGAATATCCGAGTAAAGGTTGGAGAAGAAATACTAACCTATGATAACATTAAGCCTTATTTTCATAAGGTTAAAAGAAAGTCATCATTATAAAGGTACTTTTGGATGTATGCCTAAATGAAAGATCGAAGTTTACTTCAGGGTAGTAGTACTCAAACCTTAAGGCAATTATTAAATGGAAGTTGAAATGGTACTTAAGGAAATGACCAAAGATTATCAAAGTCTTGATAAGGTGAAAGCTTACACTACTAGGAAATCCTTCATCAGTGGCGCATCTATATTGGTCTTCTGTGGCGCATGGCAGAGACGCCACTATTACGTCGCCACTGATGAAAACTTCTGTGGCGCAATCCGAAATGCGCCACAGAAGTCATGATACTTATGTGGCGCATTTTGGCTGATGCGCCACAGGACTCTGTTCAGTGGAGCATTCTAGAAAATGTGCCACTGAAGTGCAATGCGCCACCGAAGGTAAAACTGATGCGCCACTGGTTTGAATATCAGGAATTAAAAAAATTGAAACTTGTCCAAATATACAGTATTATATAGGTATTATACAGTATTATATAGAAACAGTATATTTGACTTAGTATATGAAAACAAATATAATACAAACACAAATATAGTGCCATCACACTACTTAGAGCCCGAACGAGATAGACAAGTGGTCATCATATTACAATACAAGTCAAAGGTGGCGAATATTTATACAAGTGTTTGTTACAAAGTTCACCATCTCATCACATTATAAATGAAGTGTTCATCGCCTACACTAGAATCAAACAGAATATAACTATGATGACGGTGAGCAAGAGCAAGAGCACTAGCAATATCTTCATCCGGTTCTCCTTCCACAGGTGGTTCCTCCACTTGGCTACCGCCTCCTCTCGAGTCGCGTATCCTTTGTAACTGTTGCCTCTAAACTTGTTCACCTGTTTCTGACAGTCCTCCCACTCATCGTAGACTCCTGGAACCCAACCCTTGTACACCACGTACCACTTCGTCATCTCTATAGATAAGGCATATTAGTAAATCATGCACCAAAAAGAACTAAATTGGTTCACATGCATATATATTCACATAAACTAAAGCAAAAGATCAGTAAACATAGAAGATAGCACATCGATCATAATCATAGAACTTCGACGACAGCGACCACAATAGTAAAGTTTACAACATACGATCACGGTAGTATATAGTTTACAACATACGACCACGGTATTATATAGTTTGTGACACAACACTACACACAGACATCTATGATAATTCTATGCGCACACATGGATCAATGTTAAGAACTGCTAACGCTCGGCTTCGGGAATGGTAGATAGCCATCCTTCATCATCCACGTCCTGTTGTCACCCTGTTAACGAAGAATATTTTCAATCTCCCTCTTAGTCAACCCTCTGTTGTGTTTTATGACCCCTCCCCTTGTGTTGACATCTTCCACGATGATTTCCGACAACTTAACCTGGATGCGATGGAAGTCTTCTCTAAGATCATCATCGTCCCTTCGCGCCAAATTTTCGGCCCATGCTCGGAAACTAGATGGCAGAGTTAGGTTCTGGCAATCCTGGACAAACCCTTTAAGGTGATGCATGGCGTAGAAGGCCTCCTTGGCGCCGCCAGTAGCCGGCTCCTTGACGAAGGGGAACTCGAGCACGTTCTTGAACACGTGCTTGTCATCCTTGATACATTCCCCCTTGTTGACGAAGGGGCATCCCTTTTTAGCGTAGCCCTCGAGAGCCTCATTCAAAAACACCCCTTATTCTGGTGTAGTCCTTCTTCTTTTGACTCGCTGAGTCGAAATACGATGCTATCGAGTACTTTGTGCAAATGAAGATGAGTGTGCAATATTTGTCTCTACACAACACGATTGAAACGGGATGTTGGAAAAGGGCAAAGGAAGAAAGCTATAAGAAAGCCTAAGTTACCAATGCTAGGGGCTGTGTGTACTTACTCAGGAAAAAAAGGCGAAAGAAGCGTGTTCGTCCTCTTGTGGTCCACCATGAACTTCTCGAGATACGCCATCGCCTTGGAACGCGTCTCTGATCCTTCCTTCAACTGGCTATCACGCATGTAGTAGGGATCCACTATCGCAATGTAGGGGGTTTGCTCCCTCTTGGTCTTCATCGCCAGATTGAGCGCGAATAGGCAGACCATGTTATAGTCCAGCCGTTTCGAGAGAAACAACTTGAAGATGTCCTCGTACGCTATGAAGAACAGGTCCGTGGGGGCTTCATGAACGAAGTCCATGTCCGATGGAACCTTGACAGTGAAAACCGGGTAATTTGGATCTTTGTCTTTAAGAAGAATGCCCTCTAGTGTCTTGATAATATCACTCAAAGCGAGCATATGTCCACCAGCAAGGCGAAGCATCTCCGGAGTCAGTATCGCTTCACCGGCTATATGTATCCTGGGCAAGCCATCCTCGCGGGCTGGTATGACGTCATCCTTAGCCCGGATCCTCTTCGGAGGAGGTTAGCTCTCGGCTTTCTTACCTCTCTTCCTATGCTTCTTCATCTTCTGAACAGGCTCCTCCACTAGGGATGCTAAGTGCTCAACGGCCGCCTTTTGGAGTGTGCCAGGGCTAAAGATGAATCCAACAGGTTTCTCCGGTTGATCGACGGCCGGAGGCGTCTCTTGAGATAAACCATGGAATACCAGGCGTTGCGTGCATGTAGTGGGATGCCCACCTGGACCCTCACGAGCGACGAAGGATTCTTCATCCACAGCAGGCATGTACAATCCTATGCCGGCGCCGGTGTTGATGTAGTCGTCGACGTTGAAAAATTCATCATCATCATCATTGTTTCCGCCATGTGGTGATTGTGGTGGCGGGGGCAACGGCGGTTGCATTGCGACGACATCGCCTTGGGGCAGCCCACACGCTCCCAATAGTTGTTGGTGGCGACTGGTGGTGGCGACGACGACAGGTGGCTTCCGAGGTGGTGGCCGGACAATCGAGGTGGCGCCGGTGACAGGTGGCATCCAAGGTGGTGTCCGGACGATCGAGGTGGCGCTTAGGTGCCCCGTCAGGCGAATTTGAGTCTTCGGCCATGTCAAGGGCCAGCCGTGGCATTCTGCAAGGGTCTTGTGTTCGTCGGCTCCCTGAGGTTGAAAGGGGGGGTCCATGTCGTCGCACCCTGGCAACACCCGAGCAATCCGGACCCTCATAACGACATCTTCCATTGCATTGTTGTGCATCATGCGGTTCGCCGGTTGTATGATATTTCCCTTGGCAACATCCCTCAACTCGCCGCCAGCAACTTTGTGGAGTAGTACGCAAGCAGCATCTTGAATATCGACACATATGTGTTGGGCATCATGATCGAGGTGGCAGTCACCAAAGGCGCATAAAGAAGATGAAGCGGAGTAACTAATTAGTTACCTTGGTGAGGGCGTTGAGCTCGGCTAATGTCAACACACGGCCGATCCCGGCGGCAGGCCTATCATCAACATTCTCCTGTGGTATTGGTGCCACCGCCGGCTGTGCGATACTGGTATTTTTGGAGGGAGCAGCAGGGGGAATCTGTGCGACAACCAGCTCTTGCGGCTGCGCCACGGCGATGGTGGCCGACAGGGTCACTAAGTCCGGCAACGCGTTAACGTTAATGCTCGAGTTGCTGCCGCTAAAGCCGGGCATGTTTATCGGCCCCTGTCGACCTCCCGCATTCCAAACAGCTAGCCCCTCCATCAACCCAGGGGGGATGATCGCGTGAAGCTTCTCCTCTAATAACTTGTCCATTGCTTTCTCGTCCACTTTTTCCTCTAATGTCTTCACCTTCAACTTCAGATCTTCAACCTCGGCTTTATCTTTAGCCGCCGACTAGTTCTTCCTCTCCCTCCTCTTCTTTGCATCCTCTTTGTAGTACTCGGTAAACTTCATGCTTGTATCGAAGCCGGACACACGGCCAGCTTATTTTGGCGGCAAATTCTTCTCCCTCTTCTTGTAAGTGTTCGTCTCCCTGTTAAAAACAGTGTCCCATGGCTCCGCCACCGAATCTTGGGACGAAAAGTACTCGCTAGCGTTCAATTCCTTCTCCTGCAGAGATACAAGGAGAGGTAAACCCATGCATGCATTTAGATTCTTGGCTTAATTATTTTAATGAGAGATCCACGGTAAATTCCTTACCAGCTCTTTGTAACATCCCAAAAAAAATCAAACTTAGATCAACAAAACACTAATCCTAAAGTTTAGGGTTAACAAAAACTTTTCTAAATCAATTCATGAAAGCATGTCTATGTGTATGCATGAATTTTGAAATTCTTTAAAACCACTTTGTTTGTGTGATCCATTGCTTGTAAAATGTTTCTTAGGTGAAAAGAACATCATCTAAAACATATCCCACACTCTTCCTAAAGAAAAATAAGTCAAAACCAATATATCAAGTGAATGGTCATTTTGACTAATTTAACTCCCATGCCTACTTTGGCTGTCTCAAACTTTCAAAACCTAACAGAAAATTTTCTGGATCTTTGCACCCCTTGAATGTACTCATAACAAAGTATCAAGGCCCACCTTGTGGTCATCCAGAAACTTTCAAATGCATAGTTTAAATGACAACTCAAAATTGAATCTTCTTCATATGGGAAGATCCCACTTTTTCAAAACCCACTTAAACAAGTTCAATTTTCAAAACCCAAGCATCTGCAGACTCACCAGAACCAATCTAGAAAACCCACCAAAAATCATTTCAAAATTCAAAACTTGATTTCATGCGGCCATTTCATCAAACAGGTTGCAGACACAAATCAAACAAAACACAAAACACTATAGTGTGCAGTGATTCTTGCCTAACTTGTTCCCTAGTTAGCTCTCACACACCTCAGTAGATCATCTAGAAAGATTAGACCAACACTAGCACCCTGTGAGCTTGCCATTCCCATTAATGGTGAACAGCCGAGCAACCCCATGTCACCCCAATGTGGACAGCAAGCTAGGAGTAGCAGCAAGCCTAGCCAGCATGTCTGGGAGGCAGCCCACCGTCCACCGCCACTACCTGTCCCAGCCGCGAGCGTTGCCAAGCCCTGGACCACGCGCGCAAGACACGCCCAGACCATGCCGAGCGTGCGCCAGAGCGCCACCCTCGACCACCACCCACAGACCTCGCGCCGCCCTCACCGCGCGCATACACGATCACCACCGACCCAGGAGACCGCCAGACATCCCCGTTTAACGCCCCGTGCCATACAACCACCGCCCGCCGTCAATAACGCCGCCTCTGCCGCGCAGAGCACCGCCCGTTCCAGACCAAACCACACCGCCCCATCCCTCACGACCATGCCGTTGAGCATCGCCAGGAGACACAGCACCGTCCCCTACCCTTGCCCATGCCTTTAGCTGCCTGTAACATCGCCTCCGACGAGCTCACCTTGCGCCCCGACGGTCCCCTCGCTCGACTATAAATAGAGGCCACCCCCGCACGATTTCTTCACACCATCTCACTCCCCTCTCCTCACTGATCGTGCCACACCATTCCCAGAGCAAGGCGAGCACCACCCCGCCGGAATTTCGCCGGAGCCTGCCGCTGCCGGAGAAGAAAGGAGCCAGCGATTGGAGCCGCCCCAGGAGAAGCCACCGGTACCAGGAGGTTCGCCGTTGTCGACTTCGTCGTTCGCCCGCCTCGCCGACCCTCGCCCGTACCCCGGTGAGCCCCCAGCACCCCTCACTGGCCGCGCTAGGTTCCGTTCTCGCCGGAGCTGTCTCGCGTCGACGATGACCCTCAGCCGTTGGATTAGAACCAGATCGAACGAACCACGTTGCCCCATACCGCTTCGCCCAGCCCCGTGTCACTGACGAGTGGGGACACCCACTTAAGAAGCCCGCGGGAGCACTGCACTTAGCAGGCCGGCCCGTTAGAATTTCCTGCGCGGCCCAGCATTTCAAATTAAACTTTTTCTTTTTAAATTCAAACACACTTCAGTACCCAACTTCAAAAATCAACCCAGATCAATTTAGTGCACCAAATTAGATGAAACCAATTTTGTTGGAAAGGTCTGTGAATGCTTAATCCAAGCCCGTTGGATTCAAGTCATTTGGATCTGTAGATCACCCTTAGCAAAAATGACAAGGCAGAAGCTTTTCTGCATTCAAACATTTTTCAAATTTAAACCACAATAGCTTTTGAGTTGATTCCAACTCTCAAAAATCACTTTCAACCATACCTTTCAGAATATATAAAAATATATATAGGTTACTTGCAGAAATAATGTTCAAGGAATAAAGGAATGCTTCATAAGCATTTCTAGCCACTTTAATTAAGTAAAATAAAAGGGTAAAACCTTGTTAAATTGTGACACCACTTTAAATCACATTCCCATGGACTACAACATGTGGTGATGACATGTGTCAACATGATCCCATGTTTAGTTTGGAGAATATTAAATCTTAAGTAGTTCTTCACTGAGTAGAAATTACTTTTCTAAAATAAGAAGACTTAAACCAATCCTTAACCTTGTAATGTTAGAGATGATGCTAGATCATCTATAGGACCCTTGTGTGTGATGATTGCAAGTAGTTAAGTATTGTTTGGTGATTGTGTACCTCGTATTTATTCATAGACGCTAGTACCGACCAAGACTACGAAGAAGAAGGAGGATACTACGAAGAGGAAGCCGAGGAGAACTTCAACCACTGCTCTGCACAAGGCAAGCCAATACTATGCAAGCTAGTAACTATGCAAGCTTATACTGATATTGATGCAAGCTAACACTTGCAAGATACCCTATTGTTGCCACAACCCATGCTTGTGATATGATTACTATATGCCCTAAGCGTATGTAACCATACCCACTTGCTAAACCAATCCTAGTTTTATGGCAAGCTTTTTACTCTATTTCCTTATCCAAGTTTACTTAGAGGCTACCCAAGAATTTTGGTAGATACTAGACAGTTGTGCTGAAGGTTGCATAAAGAACATTAAAATTTGACCTAAGTTAGACACCTTGATATCAGCTTATGATATAAGGTTGGACTTAGTTGCAATTTCACTAGTTACCACCCCTCTATTAGTACTACCCCACCTGTAGATGCTAGTGCTAAGCCTAAAACTTGATCAACTTTAGATGGGAATACTTGGTGGAAAAATGGTTATGAAAACCTTGGAATGATGGATCATTCTATTGAAATGTTTTGGACAGGTGTTTCCAAACACTTGATGATTTTGGTGATGAAAATGTTGAGGCATGAGCCTTAGCCCTTTATAAAACTGATGGTTGTCTGGATGCGATACCATTCCAATTTTATCGTACAACCACAATACCCGAATATTGGGTAGGGCTTGACTGGAAACTTATATACCTTAGTATTAGTTCCCTCACGGCCAAGGTCTGAGCTGAGGCTACCTTGTGAAGATTGTCCACCTGTGCAGTACCCAAGATGACAGTGGTCATGGTTGGGAGGCCAAACTCACAGGAGAGGTGCTTATACTAGGGAGTGTAAATGGAAGGTTAGGATTGATTATCCGCATACTGAGTATGGTGAATTCAGGATTTGTTCCTGACGGATGTATCGAATGTTGTGGTGAAAGTGTACAATCTCTGCAGAGTGTCAAACTATTCGAATATCCGCGTCCGCGGTTATGGACAGTTGGAGTGGCCATACTGTTCCCCCGTTAGACTTTTCAAAATGACTTGTGAACGACCTGAGACTTTGACTTGACCACAACAGAGTTGTGGCTGGAAATACAAGATCCCACTTAGGAGTTATAAAATTGTGACCAGCTTTGGAACTTAGTAGTATAAATCTGGCTTTTGCAAAACAACCCTAGAGCCTAGTGTCCTATTATCCAAAAACCCCTTTTCTTGTTAGTATTAGTTTGCGAGTACTTAAAGAGTACTCATGGCTTTGTCCCTGGCTATTCCCATGGACAGACTATGAAGAGGAGTACCTGGAGGATGGACCCCAGGACGGTTACGACAACTAGGATCATCTCCCATCGTCAGCATTGCCTGTGACCCCGAAGATGGAGCCTCGCCTACGCTACCGTTATTACGCCGTATTCCGCTGCTTGATGTTGTATTAAGGACTGGATCATGAGATCCCTATTTGTGTAAGAACTTATGTATCGTTGTAATGGATGAAGTACTATGGTATCCAATTCTGTTATGTCTCGCAAAAATGGTAATCCTGGGATTGCGATGTATGGCATAACAGGCATCTAGGATTGAAAAATCCGGGTGTTGACAAGTTGGTATCAGAGCCATCCTGACCATAGGAGACCCTAGTTAGATTGGACGCTGAACCAAAAACTTAGTTTCAACACTCAAAAACAAAACTATTTACGAAAACTTATTCTCATTCTTACCTCTTAAATTCTTTAATAAACCTCATGTACCTCAAAAACTCTTGCAAAATATATAAAATTTTGACACACTTGATCACTTTGCTAAACTACTCCTCCTCTATTTTTATAGATGGACGTGAAGTACAGCAAGTTTTACCAACTCGGAAATGGAGGAGACCTTATCTTTGAGAGGGATCTGGATCAGCTTTCGGAACTTTTGGAGCGCCCGCATCCCGAGTTCTTCGGAGCTCAGCTCAATGATCAAGGGGGAGAAGATCTACAGTGGCTAATAGTTGCAAGTCTCCGAGGAAAGATTGAACCTCCCACTGCGGAGGGAATTCAGTTTACCTTGAGGGAAAACAACTGGCTCGATGGACTTGCCAGAGCAATGCAGGAAGCTCTTTCCCGTCTGTGTGGGCAGAGCATCAATCAGATCAAGGGTACTCGCTTTGAGTTTTGCCCAAGACGTGATGCAAATGGTCAACCACTGGAAGCCCCATACCACCCCGAGCTGAAGACCTAATTGGACCACCTTAGCTTCATGATGTATGATCGTCAGCAGGAACTGGACAACTGCCGTGACTATTGTAACCACAAGTCGGCCATCATCAAGACGAAGGATCAGACCATCGCCATGCTAGCAAAGGATCGCAAGTCTCGCCGCCGTCAGCTCGACAAGAAGGAGCGCATTATTGCCCGTCTTCGCCATCGTATCTCAGCTCTGGAAGAGACCATCCATGAGAGAGACATGCAGTTAGAGGAAAGGGAAAATGCCGGAGAAGATCTTCGTGGAGACCCTTACTCCTATCTCAGCGATGACGATGATTTTCTGGAGGACCAGGCCATGGACTTCTTCACCGATGAGGATGATTTCGCCTTCATCGATGATGCGGAAGATGATGAAGCCACAGACTCCGAGCAGTAGTAGCACTGAGCACTAGCGTAGCGAGTAGTAGTCGGTCCCACTGTATCGTAGTTCCCAGAATGGTTCTTAAAACCATCTGTTTTGCTTTGTTGTGGTGTGTGTTGTATTGTGTGCTATGAGTGAATGAATGAAAAAGCAAGTTGCTAGAAAACTTGAGTCAACTCTAAAAACTTTTCAAAGACCCAAAACCTTAGAAATTTCCCTCTTTCCTCATGATCTATATCAATCTTCAGATGCCACGTGGAGGAAGTGGTTCAACCCCGGACCCAATGTTGCAGATCCTGCAAATGTTGACTTCTGACCGCGAAGCTGAACGAGCGGAACGGCAAGCCAACCTAGCTACTCTGCAACAGATAGCCCAGCTAGCCCACAACAACCAAGGTCATGGAAATCAGGACAACCACGGATCTAAGCTCAAGAACTTCCAGAATACCAACCCACCCGTTTTCACCAAGTCAGAAGAACCCCTAGACGCTGATGATTGGCTGCAAACCATGGAGAATAACTTAGAAGTAGCCGGAGTAGAAGCCAACGAGAAAGTCTTGTTCGCCACTCATTATCTAGCCGGAGATGCCAGGGCATGGTGGAACAGTGTTCGTGCAATGACCGGAGGCCAAATGATGACCTGGGAGGAATTCAAGGTCAAGTTTAGCAGAACCCATGTGCCGCCAGGTTTGATCAAGAGAATGAGAGACGAGTTCAGGGAATTGAAGCAAGGAACGATGACTGTAGTGGAATACCGTGACAAATTTTTGTCATTAGCTAGGTACGCCCCAGATGAGATAGACACCGAAGCCAAGAAGAAAGAAAGATTCCTGAATGGTCTGCATGACGAGATGCAGACAGTATTAGTCAATATTCCCTTTGCTGATATTGAAGCCCTTGTCGACTCCGCTATCCAGATGGAAGGAAAGATCAATCAGGCCAATGAGAACCGCAAGCGTCGCATGATGCATCAACCAGGAACCCATCAGACCCCAAAGTATCGCCCCAACCCATCTCCAGGATTTTCCCCAAGAACCAACAGACCCCCTATGACCCGTCCTAACTATCCCAACCGTGGAAACCCTAGACCCGGAGGAAATCACAACAACCCCGGCAATTCTAGCCCTTTCAACCGTGCCCCACCCAAGTTCAACACCAACCATGCTACCGCCAACCCCAATACTGCCCCGAGGACTGGAAGCAATGTTGTGCCTGTCGCAGCCAAGGACAAGTCCCAAGTGACCTGTTATGACTGTGGAAATAAAGGCCACTATTCCAACGAGTGCCCCAACAACAAGAACGCTACAGCCCCTAATACTAATGTCCCAGCCCAGCAGCAGCGTCGTGTCCAGCCAGGGAGAAGATTTGCCCCCGGAAATTCACTCAACCGTAATGGCCGCCTTTTTCTCATGCATGCTGAAGAAGCTCAGGAAGCGCCAGACGTCGTGCTGGGTATGTATTCTGTTAATTTAGTACTCGCAAGAGTGTTGTTTGATTCTGGTGCATCGCATTCATTTGTCACCGAAGAATTTGCATGCACTAGTAAAATCCAACCAACCAAACTGAAGCATGTGATGATTGTACAAATTCCCGGATCAACCACCAAGGCTAGGCATATTTGCAAAGCCGTCCCTATCCGAATCCATGGCATAGATTTTTATGCTAATCTAATAGTACTCGGAACTAAAGGTTTGGAAGTAGTACTAGGAATGGATTGGATGTCTAAACATAAAGGAATGATTGACTGTGCCAAGAAAGCCATTACCATGACTAGTACCGCCGGAATATTAGTCGAGCATATATCGGAAACCTTACCTCGCCAATTCAAGTGTAACAAGAGTCTAGCCCAACCTACCATCGACCAAGTTTAGTCTGTGAATACCCCGATGTATTTCCAGATGTTTTGCCCGGTATGCCCCCAGATAGGGATATCGAGTTTATCATCGAACTAATCCCCGGAACAGGACCTATAGCCCAGAGACCCTATAGTATGAACCCGTCAGAACTAGAAGAACTGAAGAAGAAAATGGATTCCATGTTAGAAATCGGATTGATTCAACCAAGTGCGTCCCCATGGAGGTCACCTGTCTTATTTGTGGACAAGAAGGATGGAGGTAACCGTTTGTGTACGGATTATCGAAAGTTGAATGATGTCACCATCAAGAACAAGTACCCCTTGCCCAAGATAGAGGATTTGTTTGATCAGTTGACCGGTGCCCAGGTGTTTTCTAAGATTGATCTTAGAACTGGTTATCATCAACTCAAAATTCGTGCAGAGGATATTCCAAAGACTGCCTTTACCACCAGATATGGGTTGTATGAGTATACAGTCATGTCTTTTGGATTAACCAATGCCCCCGCTTATTTCATGAACCTCATGAATAAGATTTTTATGGACTTCCTGGATAAGTTTGTCGTTGTTTTCATCGATGACATTCTGATTTATTCCAAATCGGAAGAAGAACATGAACTACACCTAAGGACCATTCTTGGAACCCTTAGAGAGCATCAGCTGTATGCAAAATTTAGCAAATGTGAATTCTGGTTACAGGAAGTAGGATTCCTCGGTCACATTGTATCAGCCGGAGGAATTGCCGTTGACCCTGCCAAAGTGAAATATGTAGAAGATTGGCAAGCCCCAACCACTCAAATCCAAGTTCGTGATTTTCTCGGATTGGCGGGATATTACCGCAAATTCGTAGAAGGATTCTCTAGTATCGCCCGACCCATGACCCAATTGCTGAAGAAGGACAAGAAGTTTGAATGGACGGACAAGTGTGAAGCGAGTTTCCAAGAACTCAAAAGGAGATTGATTTCCGCCCCAATCTTGATCATGCCGGATATCACGAAGCCATTCGATGTGTATTGTGACGCATCCAAGATTGGTCTCGGATGTGTGCTAATGCAAGAAGGCCAAGTTATATCCTATCTATCGAGACAATTGAAGCAGCATGAACAAAACTATCCAACCCATGACCTCGAACTCGCAGCCGTAGTTCTAGCCCTGAAGACATGGAGACATTACCTTATGGGAAACCGTTGTGAGATTTATTCGGATCACAAGAGCCTAAAGTATATATTCACTCAGAAGGAGCTGAATATGAGGCAGAGAAGATGGATTGAGCTAATCAAGGATTACGACCTGGACATTCATTATCACCCTGGAAAAGCCAACGTAGTAGCCGATGCCCTTAGCAGATTGCCGTGCCGCTTGAACTCCATGATTTTGAAGGAGCAACCAAGTTTTCACAAGGAGATGGAAGATTTTCGACTAGAATTAGTAAGTGAAGGATTTTTGGCTAGCATAGAACTTCAGCCCACTTTGATCAGTCAGGTTAAAGAGGCGCAGAAAGGAAATGCTAGTATCGACGGAATTAAACTTCGTATCGGTACAGGCAAAGTACCCGGATTCACCGAGGACGAAGAAGGAGTTTTGTGGTACAAAGGACGCCTTTGTGTACCAGCAGATTCTGAGTTAAAAGAAGTTATCTTGAAGGAGGCCCATGATACTCATTATTCTATCCATCCAGGAGGAACTAAGATGTATCAAGATTTGAAGGAGCAATTTTGGTGGCATAAGATGAAGAGAGAAATCGGAAGCTATATCGCCAAGTGTGATATATGTCAGCGAGTCAAGGCAGGACATCAAAGACCCGCTGGATTGTTGCAACCTTTGCAAATTCCGGAATGGAAATGGGATTCTGTAGGAATGGACTTTATCACTGGACTACCTACTTCGAGTAGGGGAAATGACTCTATTTGGGTCATAGTGGACAGATTGTCCAAAGTCGCCCATTTCTTGCCCGTTAAAACCACCTATCAGAGTTCGAAGCTAGTAGAGTTGTACATCGCTAGGATCGTTAGTTTGCACGGAGTCCCCAAGAATATCGTATCGGATCGAGGAACTCAGTTTACCTCGAGATTTTGGAAGAAGGTCCAGGAAGGTTTAGGAACCCGCCTAGATTTCAGTACCGCGTATCACCCTCAGACCGATGGACAAACGGAGCGAGTAAACCAAATACTCGAAGATATGCTTAGAGCATGTGTGCTAGAATATGGATCCAAGTGGGAAGACTGTCTGCCGTTTGCAGAATTTTCCTACAACAATAGTTACCAAGCCAGTTTGCAAATGGCCCCATTTGAATTCATGTACGGAAGGAAGTGCCGCACCCCTTTGAACTGGTCGGAAGTAGGAGAGAGTCAAATTTTCGGACCCGACATCCTACGAGAAGCAGAAGAGAAGGTTCACAAGATTCGAGAGCATCTCAAGACAGCCCAATCCCGACAAAAGAGTTATGCCGACAAGAGACGTCGAGACCTCGCCTTTAACATTGGAGACTTTGTTTACCTGAAAGTGTCGCCATTGAAGGGAATGCAGCGTTTCCAACTCAAAGGAAAGTTAGCCCCCAGATATATCGGACCTTTCAAAATTTTGAACCATCGAGGAGAAGTATCGTATCAACTCGAGCTACTCGAAGAGATGTCAGCAGTGCATAATGTGTTCCATATCTCGTTACTTCGCAAATGTCTCGAAGTCCCCGAGAAGACCGAAGTGTTCAAGAATATCGATCATAGGACCATAGAGATCAATGACGACCTGACCTGTCCCGAAGTACCCATCCGTATATTGGAGGAAGCTTTTCGAACGACCAGAACCCGAAGCATCAAGTTTCTCAAGATTCAGTGGAGCAACCACACAGAAGAAGAAGCTACCTGGGAACGCGAAGATCACATCAGGACGGAGTTTCCAGATCTCTTCAAATCCTAGGTAATCTTTTTGTCCTTTTTCAAATCTCGGGACGAGATTTTGTTTAAGGGGGGAAGGTTTGTAACATCCCAAAATTATCAAACTTAGATCAACAAAACACTAATCCTAAAGTTTAGGGTTAACAAAAACTTTTCTAAATCAATTCATGAAAGCATGTATATGTGTATGCATGAATTCTGAAATTCCTTAAAACCACCTTGTTTGTGTGATCCATTGCTTGTAAAATGTTTCTTAGGTGAAAAGAACATCATCTAAAACATTCCCCACACTTTTCCTAAAGAAAAATAAGTCAAAACCAATATATTAAGTGAATGGTCATTTTGACCAATTTAACTCCCATGCCTACTTTGGTTGTCCCAAACTTTCAAAACCTAACAGAAACTTTTCTGGATCTTTGCACCCCTTGAATGTACTCATAACAAAGTATCAAGGCCCACCTTGTGATCATCCAGAAACTTTCAAATGCATAGTTTAAATGACAACTCAAAATTGAATCTTCTTCATATGGGAAGATCCCACTTTTTCAAAACCCACTTAAACAAGCTCAATTTTCAAAACCCAAGCATCTGCAGACTCACCAGAACCAATCTAGCAAACCCACCAAAAATCATTTCAAAATTCAAAACTTGATTTCATGCGGCCATTTCATCAAACAGGTTGCAGACACAAATCAAACAAAACACAAAACACTATAGTGTGCAGTGATTCTTGCCTAACTTGTTCCCTAGTTAGCTCTCACACACCTCAGTAGATCATCTAGAAAGATTAGACCAACACTAGCACCCTGTGAGCTTGCCATTCCCATTAATGGTGAACAGCCGAGCAACCCCATGTCAACCCAATGTGGACAAGAAGCTAGGAGCAGCAGCAAGCCTAGCCAGCATGTCTGGGAGGCAGCCCACCGTCCACCGCCACTACCTGTCCCAGCCACGATCGTTGCCAAGCCCTGGACCATGCGCGCAAGACACGCCCAGACCATGCCGAGCGTGCGCCAGAGCGCCACCCTCGACCACCACCCACAGACCGCGCGCCGCCCTCACCGCGCGCACACACGATCACCACCGACCCAGGAGACCGCCAGACATCCCCGTTTAACGCCCCGCGCCATACAGCCACCGCTCGCCGTCAAGAACGCCGCCTCTGCCGCGCAGAGCACCGCCCGTTCCAGACCAAACCACACCGCCCCATCCCTCGGGACCATGCCGTTGAGCATCGCCAGGAGACACAGCACCGTCCCCTACCCTTGCCCATGCCTTTAGCTGCCTGTAACATCGCCTCCGACGAGCTCACCTTGCGCCCCGACGGTCCCCTCGCTCGACTATAAATAGAGGCCACCCCCGCATGATTTCTTCACACCATCTCACTCCCCTCTCCTCACTGATCGTGCCACACCATTCCTAGAGCAAGGCGAGCACCACCCCGCCAGAATTTCGCCGGAGCCTGCCGCTGCCGGAGAAGAAAGGAGCCAGCGATTGGAGCCGCCCCAGGAGAAGCCACCGGTACCAGGAGGTTCGTCGTCGTCGACTTCGTCGTTCGCCCGCCTCGCCGACCCTCGCCCGTACCCCGGTGAGCCCCCAGCATCCCTCACTGGCCGCGCTAGGTTTCGTTCTCGCCGGAGCTGTCTCGCGTCGACGATGACCCTCAGCCGTTGGATTAGAACCAGATCGAACGAACCACGTTGCCCCATACCGCTTCGCCCAGCCCCGTGTCACTGACGAGTGGGGACACCCACTTAAGCAGCCCGCGGGAGCACTGCGCTTAGCAGGCCGGCCCGTTAGAATTTCCCGCGCAGCCCAGCATTTCAAATTAAACTTTTTCTTTTTAAATTCAAACATACTTCAGTACCCAACTTCGAAAATCAACCCAGATCAATTTACTGCACCAAATTAGATGAAACCAATTTTGTTGGAAAGGTCTGTGAATGCTTAATCCAAGCCCGTTGGATTCAAGTCATTTGGATCTGTAGATCACCCTTAGCAAAAATGACAAGGCAGAAGCTTTTCTGCATTCAAACATTTTTCAAATTTAAACCACAATAGCTTTTGAGTTGATTCCAACTCTCAAAAATCACTTTCAACCATACCTTTCAGAATATATAAAAATATATATAGGTTACTTGCAGAAATAATGTTCAAGGAATAAAGGAATGCTTCATAAGCATTTCTAGCCACTTTAATTAAGTAAAATAAAAGGGTAAAACCTTGTTAAATTATGACACCACTTTAAATCACATTCCCATGGACTAAAACATGTGGTGATGACATGTGTCAACATGATCCCATGTTTAGTTTGGAGAATATTAAATCTTAAGTAGTTCTTCACTGAGTAGAAATTACTTTTCTAAAATAAGAAGACTTAAACCAATCCTTAACCTTGTAATGTTAGAGATGATGCTAGATCATCTATAGGACCCTTGTGTGTGATGATTGCAAGTAGTTAAGTATTGTTTGGTGATTGTGTACCTCGTATTTATTCATAGACGCTAGTACCGACCAAGACTACGAAGAAGAAGGAGGATACTACGAAGAGGAAGCCGAGGAGAACTTCAACCACTGCTCTGCACAAGGCAAGCCAATACTATTCAAGCTAGTAAATATGCAAGCTTATACTGATATTGATGCAAGCTAACACTTGCAAGATACCCTATTGTTGCCACAACCCATGCTTGTGATATGATTACTATATGCCCTAAGCGTATGTAACCATACCCACTTGCTAAACCAATCCTAGTTTTATGGCAAGCTTTTTACTCTATTTCCTTATCCAAGTTTACTTAGAGGCTACCCAAGAATTTTGGTAGATACTAGACAGTTGTGCTGAAGGTTGCATAAAGAACATTAAAATTTGACCTAAGTTAGACACCTTGATATCAGCTTATGATATAAGGTTGGACTTAGTTGCAATTTCACTAGTTACCACCCCTCTATTAGTACTACCCCACCTGTAGATGCTAGTGCTAAGCCTAAAACTTGATCAACTTTAGATGGGAATACTTGGTGGAAAAATGGTTATGAAAACCTTTGAATGATGGATCATTCTATTGAAATGTTTTGGACAGGTGTTTCCAAACACTTGATGATTTTGGTGATGAAAATGTTGAGGCATGAGCCTTAGCCCTTTATAAAACTGATGGTTGTCTAGATGCGATACCATTCCAATTTTATCGTACAACCACAATACCCGAATATTGGGTAGGGCTTGACTGGAAACTTATATACCTTAGTATTAGTTCCCTCACGGCCAAGGTCTGAGCTGAGGCTACCTTGTGAAGATTGTCCACCTGTGTAGTACCCAAGATGACAGTGGTCATGGTTGGGAGGCCAAACTCACAGGAGAGGTGCTTATACTAGGGAGTGTAAATGGAAGGTTAGGATTGATTATCCGCATACTGAGTATGGTGAATTCAGGATTTGTTCCTGACGGATGTATCGAATGTTGTGGTGAAAGTGTACAATCTCTGCAGAGTGTCAAACTATTCGAATAGCCGCGTCCGCGGTTATGGACAGTTGGAGTGGCCATACTGTTCCCCCGTCAGACTTTTCAAAATGACTTGTGAACGACCTGAGACTTTGACTTGACCACAACAGAGTTGTGACTGGAAATACAAGATCCCACTTAGGAGTTATAAAATTGTGACCAGCTTTGGAACTTAGTAGTATAAATCTGGCTTTTGCAAAACAACCCTAGAGCCTAGTGTCCTATTATCCAAAAACCCCTTTTCTTGTTAGTATTAGTTTGCGAGTACTTAAAGAGTACTCATGGCTTTGTCCCTGGCTATTCCCATGGCCAGACTATGAAGAGGAGTACCTGGAGGATGGACCCCAGGACGGTTACGACAACTAGGATCATCTCCCATCGTCAGCATTGCCTGTGACCCCGAAGATGGAGCCTCGCCTACGCTACCGTTATTACGCCGTATTCCGCTGCTTGATGTTGTATTAAGGACTGGATCATGAGATCCCTATTTGTGTAAGAACTTATGTATCGTTGTAATGGATGAAGTACTATGGTATCCAATTCTGTTATGTCTCGCAAAAATGGTAATCCTGGGATTGCGATGTATGGCATAACAGGCATCTAGGATTGAAAAATCCGGGTGTTGACACTCTTGCTCAAAGGCCTTCACATCCGGGTCGTCGGTGACGAACTCCCCTGTAACAGGGTCCAGGTAGTAGCGGGCCCGGAAAAATAGTCGGATCTGCAGGTGTGTGATTTTATGCCATGGGTTCTCTTTACCCAAGCGTTCAAGCTCGGCGTCCTCCTTGTCCCAAATGGGTTGTTTCCCTCTGTATCCGTCGCTTCCAAGCCGGTGGTTACCTATGTTCTTCTCTCGCATAGTCTTTCCCCACTCAGTCCATGCTTTAGAGGCAGTGGTATCTAAGTCTGCCTTGAATATCTTGAACTCTTCTTCGTCGAGCATCGGATTTTTTCTACTTATAATCTCCCAGCTTTCACCTTTGTCAATGTTGGTCTTTACCCGGGTTTTCTAGCTGCTCAAGGCGTTGCTCATCTTTGTCAGTGCTAGTTTGTTCACCGGGTTCTTATTACTCTCCAGGTTTCTGAACTTCTCTGGGAATGTGTATCGCTTGTGAAGCTTCTTAAGGAGGTTCTCGATGAAAGCGTGATTACGTCAGATGTACTTCGTGTTGTTCGACATGCTTTCCCGGACGATGCACCCGAGTTGCATGCCGTACCCGCAGGCAATCGATGAAGGTGCAATGGGTTGGACACCTTCTATGACCTCGGTGAACTCATCACAGACGTTGGCGAGCACTTGCGGCTTCCGATCCTTAATATACTTCTTCTTCTGTATAGCGGCCGGGTTGCCGCTACCACCATCTGTGCGCTCGCCACCATCCGTGGTGGTGTTACCCTCCTCCCCTCCTTCACTAGTTTCGTCGTAGTCATCGTCGTCCCCCTCGTAATCTGGATCTTCCTCGCCCCCAGCACCTCCGACGACGGTCGTCGATGGTGGTGTCATTCTCATCTCCTCCGCCTCCTCATGCTCTTGGGACAGACCCCAGAACGACTTGTTGGCCTCTCGGGTTAGATCCTCGATGCTCATTTGTTTATAAGGACCGAAATCGTCGTTAGTCGACATGTTTGTGCTTTATTACTAAAAAAAGAGACAAAAGGTTAGCACAAATATCAACCGAAAAATTCGGCATGACCTTTGCTAATTTTTGGACCTACGAGTGCCCATTTCTCAACCGAAACGGAAGTGAATCAACACTTCGGGAGAAACGGGCAACTCAACTGAAATCCCTGCAAGAAAAAACACCCCAGCCCCATTGGCAACCCCATTGACCTCATCCATCATCATCCATCACAGATTCAAATGAGCATAACATATTCAAATGATCATAACAGCAGCCCCATCATTTACAACCAGATAAACATGTTTATTTATATCTTTTACAACCAGATAAACAGCAGATTCAAATGACCAAAACAGATTCAAATGATCATAACATATTCAAATGACCATAACAGATTCAAATGATCATAACAGATTCAAATGATCATAACAGCAGCCCCATCATTTACAACCAGATAAACATGTTTATTTATATCTTTTACAACCAGATAAACAGCAGATAAACAGTTCATAATTTTTGTCCCAGGCATGCTGCTTCTGCTACTACCTGAAGAACCTTAGGCTAGGCATGCTGATGCTGCTGTGCTGGTTTAGGGTTTACTTAAGAAAGTAATATCAAATGCTCTGCTGGATTCAAAGTATGCTGCAAGCTAGTATACTACACTGCTACAGTTAAGCTAGTATACTACACTTCTATGATTGGGGACATGATTACTAGGAGTAGGAGGCCAAGGACAGTAGATAGAGTGTAGGGCATACCGACATTGTCACATGGGAGGGACAGTGAATATTCTCTCTTCAGTCCATGATAGGATCATGATGACCCATGATTCTCTATGCTACAAAACATTACCTGTGAAATATTTAAATGATACAGTACTATTATTTCCATTTGAACAATCATGATAGTCCTTTTTCATGCCGGCAATCATGGTAATCTTTGTCAAGCAACTGAAACTATAGTTTTGTACTACTACCAAACTCACAGAGTCAATCCCCATTCAACATGCTAAAATTGGTGTCTGAACCAATGTACTTAACTACCTAGACATGTACCAGCAGCAACTGTAAGTTTCCTCTTCTTTCAGCATAGCCACAGCAGCATTTTCGCCACAGCAGCATTTTTCTGCTTTCATCATAGCCACGACAGCTGAAATTGTTGTGGATTTGTTGTGGATATTCACAAACTAAAGTGGATTTGTTGTGCCTTTTCTTGCTGGACCCCCTCTCCCATGTATGTGTTTGGAAGAGAAAAGTATAGTCTACTGGCTGGGCCCATTAAATCCAAAGCATAGGAAGAAAACCATGACACACAAGTATAGTGTACTATATTTTAAAAAATCCATAACTGAATCGTGCACAGGAAGCTCGAAATGCAGCATGTGACCAATCAAACTAACAATGCCCATTTTCTTCATTTGACTAGTCTATTTGAAGGACAGAAATTGGCAAACAGCACACAAACAATTGGCAAACAGCAGGAAAACGAACATGGGAACATCCATGATTCCGGCCGGGAGATCGAGCCAATCTCGGCCACGCCCATACATAACAAGAAGGAGCCGGCGACACGGCAACACATGTGTTCCTCCGTTCCTCCGAGACACATGCTCACGGTGCCCACAACCCAAACGCACAGCGACATCAAAGCAGCGCCTACACTGGACTCGTCAGAGATGTACCTGCGGTGGCGAGATGGCGCGAGATGGGGAGGTGGTCGTTGCGGCGGTGCTCCTGCTGCGGGACGGGCTCCTCCTCTACAGGCTCGTCCTCCACGGGCGCGGGACTGCCCTTCTCCTCCTAGGTTGCACGCGGTACGGGCTCCTCCTCCACAGGATTCGACGGCGGTGATGGATGGCTCCCTCCCTTGTACGCTCCTCCTCCATAGGCTACAACAGCGACGACGGCTGGCTCCTCCTCCCTCATAGGCTCCTCCTCCGGTGCGTGTGGGCGGTGCTAGGACGGAGCTAGGGTTCTGGGTCGCGGGCTCGGAGATTTCGATTTGGGGAAAGGTTGGAATGAAGTAGGGAAGGGGAAGGCCGAACCGTTTTTTGGCAAAGTTTGAAACTTCTATGGCGCATTCCTACAATATGTGCCACAGAATGTCCAACTTCTGTGGCGCATATTGTAGGAATGCGCCATAGAATATGTGCACTTAGTCCAAAAGAAATGCGGCATTATAGTTTGCATCAAACACTCACCTAGCCTAGTGGTCACCAGTACTGGCTCTAAACCTGGGCAGCCCAGGTTTGAATCCTGGATGTCTCAGACTTTTTTCTTTATTTAAAAAATATTTTTAATTGTATGTGACAAATATATTTACTTATGTTATATTACAACAAGCAAGTACAAATATATATATATGTTACAAATATATTTAAATATCACGATATATATTTTAGTCTCTAACTAATACACAAAAAAGGTCGTGCGTCATCATGTGATGTGTCGAGCTAGCCTCTCTTCACAATATTCTTGCCTTTTTTCTTCGTGGTTGAATACTTTAGCCCGGGCACTATGAGATTTCTTCTCGTGAACGAACAACCTTGAGTAGGTAGTGTGGTCTTTCTTCTTACTGTAGTAGTAGGCATGTTGAAGTACTTGTCGAACTCCTCTTCGATCTTCGGATCGCCATTCTTGTCGTAGTCTTGCTCGTTGGCGGATCCTTCCATTCTAATGATGCTCCTCTTTCCCCTCCTCACTACAACACGACTGGGCTTTGACGGGTCGGTAATAAAGAAACATTGATCAACTTGGCTAGCGAGTATCCACGGCTCATTTTTCATGGAGGCCTTCTTTGCCGACTTGGCATCTGGTATACGCAGGTGGTGAAATATCGGCCTTCTTTTTTGACGTTCTTGGCCCATCTAACACGGAACATTGGTACCATCTCTCCACAGTAGTCGAGCTCCCATATCTCCTCTATCCTTCTATAGAATCTTTCCATGATAGTAGTCTCGTCATCGGCGAAGGACATCATAGTTACTCCTGAGTTTGGATATTCGCTATTCATTTCCTTTTCCTCGGTGTAGAATCTTTAACCGTTGATGTTGTATGACTGATAGGTCTTTACGTTATGCGCTGGGCCCTGTGACAAGGAGAATATGAGTTGTTGATCTTCCGTAGAAGGCGTCTGCGGGGGATTGTCGAGCAGCCTTTTCTTGAACCAACACGTGAAGCTGGAGTTGTGTTCTCTTGTTACGTCTCCTTTCTTCCTCGGGCGGACCCGGTCCACGCACTCCTGCTCGATCAAGCTTTTGTGCTCTTCCACCCAAGGGCTGACCAACTCAATGTGTTGTAGTGCGACTCAGTGTGCCCTGCCAAAGTCGATTAGCAATGCCGACATGCAGTGAGCGGTGGACCTCGCGGTGACCATACCCAGCGAGTCTGCCGAGGTGCTTCTTGGTGGGTATTCCAACATCCTCGTTCTCGGTGGTTAGATAGTTCTGGCAGAAAGAGATGCACTCGTAGATCAGAAAGCCCTTGGCTATGCTTCCATCTAGATGGGACCTGTTGCGAATGAACCCTTTGATGACACCGTTCAGCCTTTCAAACGGCATCATGTTGTGCAGGAATGTCGGCCCGAGCTAGATGATGTCATCCATGACATGGACAAGTAGATGCACCATGATGTCGAAGAATGCGGGCGGAAAGTAAATCTCGAGCTCACATAGTATCACCACGATCTCTTCCTATAGCCTATCGAGCTGCTTCATCACTACAAGGAATCTGGCTATATATGACCCTCAATTTTCGTCACAGAATCGTCATAGTAGTCCGTTTATGACGATTCTATGACGATTTTGAGATCGTCAAAAGCTGGGCGTCGCAAATGAACTATAACGACGTTTTTGATAAAATCATCATAAACGTTTATGACGATATTGAATCGTCATAACGTCTATGACGATCCAATATCGTCATGGACCTTCTAGCCAGGCCAGCTCAGATCCTACGTGGCTGATCCTACGTGGCAAAATTGTGACGAAATGAAATCGTCTTAAATCAAAATCAGCCCAGTCCATTTTAGTTGCTTACTTGGGCTAAGCCCAATAATTCTGGCTTTTCTTTTTCTAGTCGTCGGCCTTTTATGGTGTGTCTCTCTCAGGCCTTAGCCTTTTTATGGCCTCTTTTCTATTTTGGACCTCGGCCTTTTTACGATACATTTCTGTTTGGGATAGGCCCGCTTTTCAGTTTCAATTTTCATACATAATCAGAACCGAGTACATCAATTATTTTTGATAATCAAGAATATAACGATATTTTCATTGTTTAAATCAAAGATACTGATATACAAAATAATAATCCAGGTTTGAAAATACAACAAAAAATGAATATGCATAACTCTATTACAATATTTCCGATGTTCAAATGGCAGATACTGATATACAAAATAATAATCCAGGTATAAAAATACAACACAAATTGAACCTTCCATCATAATACAAGGCTGCAACAGAATGTAAAACCACTACAGGACCATATCCCTTGAACAGGTAACATCCATCGACGGTCAGAGAACGAGGAAACAAAGCATATCCTTCCAGCCAACCAAACTCGACTCCAAAGCTAGATGCCCCTTGCTATTGCATTATCAGGACCTCTCCCCTACACAAACAACACATCAAGTTGCTAACTGCTTATGGTATATCAAATAACACAGCATGCATGCTTCCAAAAAAAATTATAATCAGACCATAACTATAAAATAGAAATTTACCATGCTATGAAACAATATGTATCTATCCTGCAAGAACAACATTCAAAACATAAATGCACCTGTATAGCCTATGAGCAGCTAACAGCTAATAGTCCTAATTTAGGTATCATATCAGACAATGATACATACATGAATTCAACTCAAATTTATAATGCATGAATACTAAGATATTATCTCAAGGTTTTCCAAAATATTAAGATGATGCATTACTCTAGCATAACCAAAATAGAAGCATCAGATTACATAGATACAACAGAAGAGAGCCAATAAACATCCCAGTTCAGACATCTCTTTCTCCACAGAAGCTATCGTGTGGTCAGAGAGGTTATAAAAATTTAATATGGGCACTATAGAGACTATTGAGACATGCATCAGGATATACACAGATACACAATAAGTATTGAGACATGCATCAGGATATATACTAGTACTTCAACTGCAATGAGATATGTTAGTCGAATCACCACTTCAACAGCGACAAATATGTATTGGAGTAAACCATTTGGCAAACTAATTATACTATTATTCCCCAAGTAGACACAGTAGTAGCATCACTAAGTTCTATAGTTTCTATTTCAGCAGCAGCACCACCGAGTATGGGACTGGTGGAATCAAATTTAAAGCAGCAAATGAGCACCTAGTCACTGACACAAATCCAATGAACTCGAAATTTTAGTTATCTGAGACTACAATGCTGCTGCGAAACTGATCTGGATACTAACTTGGTGAGCGTGCAGCGGCTGGTGAGATCGAACATGAACAAGATCGCCACGGCGTCCTTGCAGGCGATCGGGACATGGTCGGCGGACTGGCTACCTCCTGCATCAGAACATTCATTTGTGAGTGCTTAAAGGATCAGATTAATTTCCAGGGGAAAGACCCATGGAGCTGAGACAGCTTTAAATGGGAAGCATATGCTAAAAACCCCAAGGAGGAATGCGCCACTTACCACAAAAAGTTTTCCTGCATTCTCAGGCCTCTGAGCAACCTTGATTGCTACAGCCGCAGCAGCGCCGGAAGATATTCCAACCTAAACACAATTAGATTGTCAATAGCTGAGGCAAATAGATGATTCTGCATGTAGTGTTAGTGACTTATCAATGAGCAAAAGTAAATGGGTGCACGTAGAAGCAGTACTAGCATGCTACCAAACCTAGTTCTGCGAGGGAAGATAGAGCAGTACACATAGAATATCTGCTAAATGGTGACGCATATTTGCTGCATGGGGCTTCAGGCTTCTTCAAACTTCGGCCTGAAGCTCTTGTAAGAGATAAAACAACCCTCAATATCTGCTAACAACAACAGAACACGTGAGAGCTATGATGATCTCTAGGCAGCATTTTATGTAACTAACACTACATGTACTCGACAGTCCAACACAAACAACATCAGGAAAAGAGAAATGAGGACTCTGATCTTACTGCTGATTACTAATTTTAAGTTGAACACAAACAGCAGTAGAAAAACTTCAATAAACAAAATGGTCTAATATGAACCGTTTTCTGACTTTTATTCTACTTGGCACATGATACTTCTTGTTGCACACTATCAGTGCATAGAAATCTGGCAGTGCCACAAACATTCACTACATGAAGTTGCTCATCTACCAATGACTCTTGATATTAACCTGTCATGACATTACATGATAAGAATGAACTATGAGACAGAAAAAATACAGGTGTCTCTTAAGATCTATAACTATTGATAGTGATCAAGAAAAAAGTCACAAAAATAGTTAAGTATCATATAATTCTTATCACAATCATGCATTGAATTCAGGAAAGGCTACAGATTAATCTCTTGACATATCATTGGACAATCACAAGAACAACAATAGTAATAATTCACGTTAGCACACACAAACTCTATCAGCAAAGCCATTTACAAAGTAGCATTTACACAACAAATATTATGATACAGAGAGAAAGGTGAAAGAGAGGGGGAGACCTCAATGGGCAGTGGAGACGGCCAGATCTGAAACCAGTCTACTGGCCAGACCTGAATGAGGTAGGTGCATGTCCAGCTCGTCCACCACCAGTCTCCAGAATGTTTATTCACAGAGACCAGGATATCAAAAGTTCCTGGATGTTCAAACTAAAACCAGTATCTCAGTGGTCCAAAGAAAATTTGACTCAGGCAGGCATACAATCTAGAAGAGGTAAAATAAGCTAGGTTATAGCACATGGCATGGCAAAACATGGGGTGGGGAAGGGAGGGAGTACCTTTTGCAGGGCGACATCAAGGTCGGAATCGAGGACGTCTCCCTCGAGTAGGGGCTGGACGAGCTCCACGCCGACCATGTCCATCCAGTCCACCTCCTCCTCTTCTGCGAGAACACGCACCAAAAGATATACCATACACTCGGGATGATATAAAATGATATAAAATCTCAAGTTACAGAACAAGCATGTATTAACCATCCTGCTAGCAGCAAGGAATAAAAATTATTACTTAACAAGCAGCACTAACATGACTCTTAAGCGAAAGCCACAACATTGAGGCCATGTGACATAACTACTATAGGCGCCATTCACATTCACCGTGTTCACTAACTATGTTTCTTCCATCATCAAACAGTAGTAGTTGTGTGACTTTATTCAGATTTGGCATAAGAATATGATTATTAGTTTATTACCAGTCATTATCCACAAAAAATTGTAGTATGACTAAAGGCCTAGTTTCCAATACATATCGCTGGAATTATCTTGACTAACAACTTGTAATTAACATTGTATGGGATACAATAGGAAATCATTCACATGGAATTGAATCAGTATAAAATGTTCATCATGATATGGAATCAATTAATAATCATAATATGATCCAAATATAGTAGTATCCTATGATGGTAGTTATGTTAGATATATGAAATCACAAAACATAATCAAGATGGGAACCACATGGTATATTGTATACGATGATGCAAAATATGATTGATGGAGCCACACAAATATCATAAATTGGTATGCATAGATTATGATTGAAACCTTGCCAGCAAGCAGTCAAGAATTACTCTTTTGCATGGTAGGATACAAGTTTTATAAACAAGCATTTGCATTATAACATTGTGCATATATCTGCAACTAAATTAAATTTCCTATCGTCCTATTAGCATATCACCAAATTAAACATGCTACTACCAAATTAAACCATGTATTAGTCAGAACTTGTGCACAAGCAATACTAACATAGGACCAGGGAAAAGAATCCAACGACCTAGAGCTAGGACCAGAGAAGAAACCTGAGATCTGGCGAGCTCGCACGGAGAAGAGGCTGTTGTGCTGACATCGGTGAGAGTGCCTGCAGAGAGAATACAAATGGACTGAGAGAGAAACCAAGATAGAGAGTGGGAGAGAAGGGACATAGATCCGGCCTTCCTGCTACATCCGGCGACCCTGATGACCAATCTGGCGGCCCCGTGGATTCATCCACCCAGGATCTCATAGCTGCGCGCTGACATGCAGCACCACGAGTGGGGCTCCCGCGGCCGAGCACCTCCGCGTTGGCCTTCTTGTTGTAGTGGTAGATCTCGTCCAGCGTGTTTGAGTCGATGTTGTTCGTCGGGATGTTGTTCTTCAGCTCCCACATCTACATCACCACCTCGGGGATGGCAAAGAAGTCAACGACGCCCACCTACACGAGCCGCCACGAGGAAGCAGGGATTCGACGATGGTGCAAGGATTCGAGGAGGGTTCGGGCAGCGGCGCTGGTGGTTGGATGAGAGAGGAGAAAGCGCATGCAGATGGAGAGGCGGCAGCACAAGAGGAGCAGGGCGACTGCGGGTGGAGGATGGAGTTGATCATGGGAGGGGGAGGGGAGGCGGCGGCGTGGATTGGATCTGGGGAGGACGGGAGGTAGAGGTGGGCGGTGCAGGAGATGGTTAGGGTTTGGAGGGGCTGGGTCAGGATCCTACGTGGAGCGGCAGCGGTGGTGTCTGCGTTTGGGGAGTGGAGGCCAAGATGCCAGGTCACCGATCCACAACAAGTTTCCACACTTCACCATCCTAGCCGTTTATTATGTTTACATCCTACGGCTGATATTGACCCTCTCTAATATCTCAACCTGTCTAAAAATTATGACGATTTTGTCCATAGAAATTACGACGTTTTTCACGAAATCGTCATAGTTTCATAAGGATTTGGCCCTCCCAAATAGCTTACGACCATCTAGTGTAGAATCGTCATAAATTTATGACGATTTCATTCAGGGTCACTACCAAAACGTCATAGTTTGACACATTCCTTGTAGTGCATGTCGATCGACTTCCTAGAGATGACGTCGAAAAGTTTGCACAAGCCAAACAGCGTCTCACGGACGTGCTCGTCCATTATCCCTCGTATGGCAACAAGAAGTATCTATGTCATCATCACGTGACAGTCGTGGGACTTCATACCGCTGAACCTATTCTTCGCTACATCGAGATACCTGCTTATCTTGCCCGAGTAACCATCAGGAACTTTGACTCCTAGGAGGCACCTGAAAAACTACTCAATCTCCTCCTGACACAGAGTGAAGCAGGCAGCGCGAAGCACAACCACCTCATTCTTCTGAACCCTCTTGCAGCGACCCTGAGTCCCTTCCGTTTGATCGTCATCATCATCATCATCATCACTATCAGGGTACTGAAGCTCCTTCTTGATGCCAAGCAATTTCAGGTTGTTTCTTGCTTTCGGCCCATCATTGGTCCTCTCCGGCATGTTGAGGAGAGTGCCAAGCAGACTCTCGGCAACGTTCTTTGTGATGTAAATTACATCGAGGCTATGGGGCGTGTGGAGGACCTTCCAGTATGGTAGGTCCTAGAAAACAGACCTCGCTTTCCATACACCCAGAAGCGGCTTTGTCCTTGGTCACTTCTTTCCTGGCGCTGGGCACTCATCCCAATTATTCAGAAGCTCCTCGATTTCTTCGCCGCTCCTCGTACGCGGGGCTCTTTCGAGCTCGTCTTTACCATTGAACAGGTCACCGCGTTTTCTCCACGGGTGATCCATGCGAAGCCACTTTCGAGTCCCTTGGAACACGGATTTCAAAGACCCAGGATCCTTCGGTAGCTGGAGATGCGGGGTCTTATCCATGCTCTTGACACATGCATTGTGTCTGTGGTTCACCTGGGCCGATACATATGCGTAACCAGGATAGTCCTGCACCATCGTGAGCAACGCGACTCTCAGAGGGAAATATTCTTTAGTGTAGGCATCCCACGTATGGGCTGGCGTCTCCCACAACGTGGCTAACTCCTCTTTCAACAACCTGAGATAAAGATGCATATCGACACCTGGCTATTTCGGCCCCTGAATAAGAATGCTCATGCGTACGTACCTTTGCTTTGTGCAGAGCCACGGGGGGGGTGTTGTACGGCCATACAAACACGGGCCAGGTGCTATGCGTGCTACTCTGTTCGCCAAAAGGATTGAGTACATCGGTGCTCATTCCCAGCCTGACGTTCCTTGCATCGCCCCCGAACTCTTCGAACTCGATGTCCAATGCATTCCACTGGCTAGCGTCTGAAGGGTGTGTAAGGATCTTGCCCTTCTCTGGATCATCTTCGGGTTTCTCCCTTTCCGTGCGCCATTGCATTAGCTTTGCTTCGTTAGGATCTACGAAATATCTCTGTAGACGGGGAGTGATAGGAAAGTACCATACCACTTTTTGAGGAACTTTCTTGTTCCCTCTCTTGTACCGTCCATGGCCGCATACCGAACATGTGTTTCTCTCCGCGTACTCGTTACGATAAAGTGCGCAATCATTGATGCATGTGTGGTATTTAACGTGCGGTAGGTCGAGAAGGCACACGATTTTCTTGGCCTCCTCTATACTTGTTGGCAATGTGTTCCCGTTAGGAAGATGATCACGCCAGAATTCCATGTTAGCATTGAAGCTCACGTCGGTCCATTTGTGTTCCGCCTTCATCTCTAGAGCCTTGAGCGTTACACTCAAACGTGTATCCTCGGTCCGACACCCAGGATACAATGGAGTCATCCCATCTAACTCCATTTGAGCCAGCTTGGCTTTCTCTCTGGCTGCAGCTTTGGCGTTGCTCGTCTCCTTGATAAGCAGTTCCTGAACATGAGGGTCCCTTAACACCGAAGTTAGCAGCGTCTGGGTGTTCGATTCTTCTCCTTCTTCATGATGGTCATGCCCATCGACATCTCCTTCTTCTTCATGATGATCATGCCAGACGCCGGTATATTCTTCGTCATCATGACCATGCCCGTCAGGAGACTCTTCGTCTTCTCGCCTGCCCAAGTCTTCATGATGACCAACACCATTTACTACCAGCTCCTCATCGAAGTCGTCGCGCATGAAACCGTGCCTGAGCAGGTGATCCTCCAATTGTCTAGAATCAGGGTCGATCCAGCGTTGGAGTTTGCATGTTCGACATGGACATCTTATGTGGGTCTTGTTGTTCCGAATCATGTCCGCCTTGGCGTCTTTCTTATACCTAGTAACTCGACCTTCACTCATGTTGACGACCATGGTAGCCTGCGCGGTATGCACATATAGAGCAAAAGACAGAGAGTAGGTTAATTAGAAACAACACCTTATGCACACACAAAACACACATGCATGGTCGTCGCCGGAAAAATTCGGCATGACCTTTCCTAAAAGGGTGCAATATGCGCCACAGAAGTTCAATCTTCTGTGGCGCATACTGGGTGCATGCGCCACAGAACCTTGGCCATAGGGTGCAGTGGGCCAGACTGTGGGCCTCGTGACTCAATGTTCTGTGGTGCATAGCACATATATGCGCCATAGAACCTTGGCCAGTGGCCAGACACTTTGGGCCATAGGGTGTAGTGGCCAGACACTGTGGGCCCCCTGCACTCAGTGTTCTGTGGCGCATGTTGTGGATATGCGCCACAGAAGATTGAACTTATGTGGCGCATAGAGGATATATGCGCCACAGAACACTGAGGGAAGATCTGCCCGAAATAAAGGTGGAAAATAGAGTTGCTTTAATGACACCCCTCGATATATGTACCACACACTCCCTGTCCAAAGCAACATACCTGACCCTGATGTCTTCTTCCCACAACTCGTCGGAAGACTTGCTGGAGAGCACATCCCGCTCGCATTCCCTGCAGCCTACTCGCAGTGGAGGGGCGAGGTCGAGGGGCAGTGCTCGGAGTCAGCCGCCGCGGGATTCAGAGGTCAACCTAATCGAGAAGGAGGCCAAACTGTGGCACGAGGCCCTCTACAACAAGGCCATGAGGTTGTACTCCGTGCTCGCGTCTCCGGAGGAGAGGGCGTGCATGGCAGAACCAATCGGATGGAGGCCGGTGCTCGACGCCAACGTGTCCATGGAGGATCACGTCCGCAGGCTGTCGTGGTGGTGGCATGGCAGATGCCATGGGTAGGCTTAAGTTGGGGGGCGAATGGGTGCTTGTGGTCACCGGGGAGGGAGTGCACGGTCGAGCCATGCATGAAGAACAAGAAGAACTCTCCACACTTGATAATTTGATTGATACCCCAAAGATTACAAGTGCTCCTTGAGCTGTATTGGCTTGAGTACGCAGCACCTGTTCTCTACTAGGTCCAACCTCCTTCTACTACTGCTATTCCCTCCCTTATATAAGTAGTGCTATCTAGCTAATACCCCTTTGGGTTCTAGGGTTTAATGTTTGGATCTTGGTCCCTACAATATGGGCCGGGTTATGGGCTTGCGTTAAGCCCATAGGCCCGGTACATAAAGCTTGACAGCTAACTGTCTTCTGGTACACTGCTTCTTGTCCTTTTTGGCGTCACGCTGTTACTTTGTACGTCAGCGCTTGCTTTGGGTGTCACCCAGCTCCTTTTGTGTCACCCGGCGTCGCCCTTCTCTTTTGACCATACTTTACCATGGTCCTTCCCGAACCTTACTCGGAAAGGTGCCACGTGTCCTTCTTGACTCGGCCCTTCCTCGGTTGACTCGGCTCGTTGGTGCAAGGGTTACAACTTTGTCCTATACGGGCCGAGATAGTTTGCATCTCGGCTCTCATGCCTATCTTTCCCGGCCGTTCTTATCCGGCATGGTTCATTTTTTACTTGGAGCCAACCCAGCTGCGCTATGTTTCCCCTCTCGTGACCCTACCGGGGGTTATCCCCCCGACATTAGTCCCCGAAGCTGGTGAGGTCTAGCAGTTCAAGCTGTTAGGCGTCTCCAGGTTCCTTTTATGTGAATGGAACTTAGTTTTTGTCTTTTATCTATCTCAGTTTCGCACCTTGCCGGGTTAGTCTGACAATTTCGGGTCAATTCTTTGACTTCTTGGCTCATTCTTGCCTCGAGCCGAGTTATTTTGGCCAATTCCGGGTCATTTTTGGCGCGATTCAGTCACTGAAAACTAGTAATCATGATTACTTGCCTCAATTTTTGTCCCAAGTTTTGGCGACACGGTGGTGGCTGCGCAGTTATTCCCCGTCACTGTGGCAGTCCCATCGGTCTGCGCCTCTTGTCCTCCCAGCCGTGACGTGGCACTGGGCTTACCCTGAAAACGGGTCGAGTTCTCACTCGGACGCTCAGTGGCAAGAGCCTTGGTTCGGCTGAACCTTACACTGTGGCATGGAATGGAGCAGGCGAGCGGGAGGTTAGCACTCGTGCCAGGAAGAAGATGAAGCTAGGCCCCAAGGCTGTCTCCGACATGACCCAGCTGGCCATTGCTATGATGGCCCGCGCCGACGAAGTGAACGAGGTAAATTAACTTCTTACTCTTTTGTATCATTGAGTATTTCCTTTAAACATATCACCTAGTCCCCGAGGTTACAGTCAAGTAAGAAACTTACTCGGCTGTAAGCTCTTCAATAGTCACTTAGCCTTCAAATCCTTTACCCCAAGCCTGTATGTTAGAAATTCGATCCCTAGCCCCCGAGGTTACTGCCGAGAAGGAACTTACTCGTTTGTAAGCTCTTAAGCCCTTTGATTCAGTGCCAAACTCATGTTAGAGCTTCAATCCCTAGCCCTCGAGATTACTGCCGAGTAAGGAACTTACTCGGCTGTAAACTCTTAAGCTTTTTTATTCGGCAGGTTGCCTGACTTGACTCTTTATTATTTGTCTGTCTTCTTTGATTAACGAGCGCACCAAGGTTCATCAAGCTCTCGTCCTGGCGCATCGCAAGCTCGAACTTGCATATGAGAAGCTACAGACTGACACCTATGGCCAAGGTAAAATCTTTTCTCTTCCTCTTTTTCATTTGGTGTAATTTTTCTTAGTCCATCTTCTCATTTTTTCTCTCACTCTTGTTTCACAGCCACTGCTCAGTCCACCATCAATGAACTTCACTTGCAAATCAGCGAGGCCGAGAGTAAATTTCTTACCTCCCTAAGCCAATTGCTGAAATTTTTCTGTTGGTACTGACAAATATTTGTTCTGAATAAGCAGATAAGCACCAAGCTGAACTCCATAAGGAGCGAGATGAGGTGACTCGGCTGAAGAAATTAATGGCCAAGACAGAGCAGAAGCACTTGGCCGAGGTGAAAGGGCTGAAGGAGGAGCTTGCCGAGAAGAACGAGCAGCAGGCTGCCAGCGCCGAGAAGACTAAGAAGCTTCTCGACGAGGCCGAGTCATTGGTCGAGTCGACAAATATGAACCTCGACGCCCTTCAAGCCAAGACCAAGACTTGGCATATCAAGATCGCTGCCATCAACTTCTTTCTCGGTAGTGAGTTCTTACTCTTTACGCATTATCCAAGTCCTGCTGGATCTCTTCCATCTGCCCTTGCTATTTGCTAGCTTTCTCCTTTTGCTTGCAGAGAACTTTCCTGAGGTCAACATGTTTGCCATCCGAGCCATGAAGAAAGTGAGATATGAAGCTAGTGCTGCTGCTGACGGCGAGGTGTCCATGGAGGAGATCCTTGCAGCGGTGTCTAAACGGGTCAAGACCCTCAGATCCTGTGGTGTGGACTTTCTCAAAGCGGCTATCCATGCGTTTCGCATGCTCTGGCCGGATGAAGACCCACCCAAACTCATCGAGCCACTCGCCGGCAGATTGCTCCTTACTGAAGACCGGCTGGATCAATGCCGTGAGTCGGCCGGCCGGGCTGCAGCGGACAAGGCTCTCTCCTTCGTGCTTTCATGGTACGAGGACATCAACATTGATGTTCTTGATCGCATAAGGGGAGATGGAAAATGGTTGAACGACCCGGAGATGATCAAGAAGCGCCCGGAGAGAGCTTATGCCATGATCGAGTACACCATGGTGCACGCTTGGTGTGAAGGGCCCAGCTTCCTCGACCTTGGCGACCCGCTCATCGAAGTTCCTGCTGAAGAAGGTGGCGACAGCGAGGCGACCGAGTCAGATGATCCAGATGACCCGGCCGCAGATGCCCCTCACCCGGGCGATGCTCCAAGCACTCCTGGCTCCGAGAATGCTCCTCCGATTTCTCCTGCTCCTTAGGCCAACAAATACTCGAACTTCTATTAGATCCCCGGTAAGCCGAGTACAAATGTAACGTACATTGCACTTGAAGTTTGACTATGTGCCTTGTGATAGGCTTTATATATTTTGCGTTATGCTTTGAGTGCGAATTACTCAAGGACAAGTCCCCGAGTTTCATTTTGTTGTGTCACCTTTCCTTGCCTTTGGTTCTTGTCTACCATTTTTCGGCGTTCGGCATTAGGATCTCAAAGTACGAAGGATTTAGTTAGTGGGTATGAAACTTGGATAACTTGGCCGAGATTACTCGACACATAGCATAACACAACCTGCAGAGAGTTAGGCAAAAACTAAAGTCGACTCGCGTTTCTCCCTTGTATTTATCCAACGTTTGTGTTTACTCGTCTTAGATCTTTTTCTCTTGCTTGCCATGAAGCTGTGTTTTCGGACAACAGCATAGTCTAAGAGTTGATTTCTTCCAAGTAAACACTACTTGTGCCGAGATAAATTTCGGGTATCACGCCAGCCGACGTAAAATAATTGAAATGGAAAGCCTAAGGGGTAGTCCCCGAGTCAGTTTGTCGAATCATACCATTTTATTATTAGCACATAGCCGGCAAAGACATCCGACATATGAGAGTTAGAGTGATACATGCACTGCTTCTCCTAAGTATAGAAGGGACGAAGCAGTGCCACATTCCATGGCCTTTTGGTTTCATCTCCTGACCTGTCAGCCTTGTTCTTTTGCACTTCACGAGCGTCTATGAGATAGTAGGAATCATTGTGCAATGCTTTGCTTATAATGAATGGACCTTCCCAAGGAGGCGATAATTTATGCATTCCGGCTGTGCGCTACACCGGCCTTAGTACCATATCTCCTTCTCGGAAAACACGAGTTTGCACTTTCCGGCTATGGTAGCGTAGGAGATTTTGTTGATATATAGCAGATCTGGAGAATGCCAGTTCCCTTGCTTCTTCGAGTAAATCTACTCCATCTTCTCGGGCCTCTTTTACCTCGGCTTCCGAGTATTGTCTTATCCTTGGCGAGTCATATTCTATGTCAACAGGCAAAACTGCTTCATCCCCATATACAAGGAAAATGGCGTATAACCAGTTGATCGATTCGGAGTCATTCTTAAGCTCCACAATACTGAGGGTAGTTCCTCTATCCAACAACCAGGTGATCTCTGGAGTGGTTCCATTCAGCGGGGTTTTATCCCGGACAGAACTAAGCCATTAGCCCGTTCAACTTGTCCATTTGATTCTGGATGGGCGACTGATGCTACGTCGAGTCTTATTCGGTGTTTCCCACAGAAGCGAGCAAAATCTTGTTCAGCAAAGTTTGTGCCATTGTCCGTGATCACACTGTGCGGGTAACCGTATCTGAGGATTATATCCCTTAGGAATGTGACAGCTGTTTTACCGTACAATTTCTTGATTGGCTTCACTTCTATCCACTTGGTGAACTTATCGATCATGACCAAGATATGAGTCATGCCTCCCCTTGCTGGTTTAAATGGTCCTACCATATCCAGGCACCATACTGCAAAAGTCCAAGTGATTGGTATAGTCTTCAATTCAGACGCTGGTAAATGTGACTTGGACGCATAGTGTTGACAACCACTGCATTTCCCGACTAACTCTTGCGCTTGTGCCAATGCGCTTGGCCAGTAGAATCCATGTCGGAATGCCTTGGCTACCAACGCTCTTGATGACGCATGGTGCCCGCACTCTCCCTGATGGATATCCAATAAGATCTCCTGGCCTTGCTCTGAGCTGATGCAACGCTGCAGTACACTTGTCACACTTCGCTTGTAGAGTTCCTTGTTGATTATGGTGTATGCTTTTGCCCTTCGTGTCGTTTGCCTTGCCAGTGTTTCATCACTCGGCAAGGTTCCATCTTTCAAATAACTGAATATTGGCTGTGCCCACGTTGGTATTAGTTGTTCCGGTTCTGCTTCAACATCAATGTCCATTGGTTCCACCGAGATATGTTCTGCCGACATAACCTGAGGAGTGCCCGAGTGTGATTCGGCGACCCCTGAATTGAACGGATCAGTCCCCGAGTGACTCGAACCTACCCCTGAGTCGATGTCCATTGCCACTGCCTCTGATTCCTGACTCGCCGGCATGATCCTGATTCATTCGGACTCTCGTGACGTCTTGATTGATGGCTTCCTGAGATGCTCCAATGCTACCCCTGGTGGTATTGCTTGCCTAGATGACCCTAGTTTGGATAATACATCTGCTGCCTCATTTTCTGCTCTAGGAATGTGATGAAATTCACAACCGTCAAAATATCCCGAAATTTGTTGTACGTGGAAGCGATATAATGCCATGTTTGCGTCCAGTGCATCCCAATGTCCAGACACTTGCTGAATCACCAAATCCAAATCTCCAAAACACATAATCCTTTTGATACCAATTTCCTTGGCTACTTTAATGCCATGGACAAGTGCTTCATACTCGGCAACGTTGTTAGAAGCAGCAAAATGAATTTGCAACACATACCTCAGTTGATCCCTCTTTGGAGATGTGAGCACTATCCCGGCGCCCAGACCCATTCTCGTCTTGGACCCATCAAAATGCATTTTCCAGTAATTTGGATCTGGCAGTGGTTCTTCGTACTGCATCTCCATCCATTCTACAAAGAAATCTGCAACGGCTTGAGATTTTATTGCATCCCGCCTATCATATTGTAGAGTGTATGGTGCCAGTTCAATGGCCCATTTGGCTAATTGGCCGCTAGCATCTTTGCTACCCAATATATCCGAGATAGGTGCCTCGCATATTACCCGGATTCGGTGTTCTTGAAAATAATGTTTCAGCTTCTTTGCTGCCATATATACCCCATATGTCATCTTCTGATAATGTGGGTCATTCTGTTCCAAGACAGAGAGCACTTCACTCAAGTAATATACTGGTCTTTGGACTGATTTTCCCCCTTCTTCACGTTCAACCACTATTACTTCACTTACAACTCTGTTGGTTGCGGCGACATAGAGCAGCATTGGCTCCTTGGATAGGGGTGACGCTAATATTGGTGCTGTTGCCAACATTTTCTTTAATTCATGGAAAGCGCTATCAGCTTGTTGTGTCCATGTGAATTTGTCTAATTTTTTCATCAGCTGATATAGTGGTAGGGCTTTTTTGCCTAGCCGACTAACGAACCTGCTCAATGAAGCCAGGCATCCAGTAAACTTATGGACATCATTGAGGGTTTTTGGAAATTCCATTCTTTCGATGGCCCTGATCTTTGTCGGGTTAGCTTCAATTCCTTGGCTGGATACAAGGAATCCGAGTAACTTGCCAGCCGGGAGACCAAATGTACATTTTTCTGGGTTAAGTTTCATCCGGAATCTTCTCAAGTTTGCGAATGTTTGACGCAAGTCCTCAATTAGAGTATGACTTTGTTTGTTTTTATTACCATGTCATCGACGTATACTTGAACATTTTTGTTGTCGGGGATATAACCCCAGGTACCCCAGAGTTGATCTATAAATAAACTAATAAGAGACATAAATAAAGAAAAGAGTATTTAATAAGAGGATATTAAGCAAAATAGAAAAGGAAAAAGACAAGAAAGAGCAACTGGGCTGAGTAAGGGAAATATCGGCCCAGTCCACACTCTCCATGGCCGAATTAAGTACAAAGAAAGAGAAATAACCCCCAGGTGGGCCGACCTAAGCCTAAGTCGGCCCGCCACGGGCCTCCTACCCGACGCCCACTCCCCTTCCCGCCAAACCAACCTGCAGGTCGACGCCCTCTCCCGCCAAGCTGCTCCCAGTCATTCCACCTCGACGCCCGGGTGGACCGAATGAGCACTAGCTTGGCCCACCACGGGACTCAGTGCCGGCTCCCTCTCATCGTCGCCCGGGTGGGCCGAATGAGCACTAGCTCGGCCCACCGCGGGAATCAGCGCCGGCTCCCTCTCCTCGTCGCCCGGGTGGGCCGAATGAGCACTAGCTCGGCCCACCACGGGACTCAGCGCCTGCTCCACAGGACCAAATCACTCCGGCTAAGCCTGCCCCCAGCGGTACTCCACCTGGGCCAAGACGGACGACCCGGCTGGGCCACTGAGTCAACCGAATGGGCCCTTCACTCTGCCTGGGGCCAATCAACTATCTTCCAGGCCGAATCTGCTCTACCCATGCCGAACTATACTTCCAGCAATGTCATTTGGGCCGAGGTATATTACTCCAGGTACCAACTTATTTATCTCCAGATAAAGCGCATCATCAGATCAAGCCAAGACGAGTTACACAAGTATAGTGCCAGTCCTGGGACCCAACCAACTCAGACTGGCACATGGCCAAAGGAATATGCCCTAGGCATCCAAGAATATGCTAAGGAATATGCCGTGGCATCTCCGAAGATGCCAAGGCATATGCTGAGCATCCGAGAAGATGTCGGGAATATGCTACGTAGATGCCAAACGTGTGGAACAAGCCTTGTCCCCTGGGCTCCTCTTTATAAGGAGCACCAGGGGGATCGTTCACAGGAGAGGCCCCGAAGGGCTCCTCCCCTCTCCGCTCACTAGGAGCTCTCCTTCTTCCTCTTCCTCCACTGTCACAGAGAGATCTAGATAGAAGCATATGAGATAAAGCTCAAGGAGCATGATTGTAGCCACAAGTATGGCAAGATTATAAGAGATTAGATGTATAGAATGAGGTGTTATCTCCACTTGAGAGATTCAATCCAATATACATTGTATTTCTCTTTGTTCATACGAGTGCGGTCTTCACTGCATCATCCCTTCCCGGATTCCTCCACGTCCATTGGCCCCAACTTTAGCCTACCCATGGCATATGTCGTGATACCACCACGACATTTGGCGCCCACCGTGGGGCCTCTTAGTGGCGTTGGTTGGGTTTTCATCCGGACGGGAGCATCTTCATCAACCTCTTCCTCATAAATCCCTTTCAGTTCCTCCAAGCAAACAGAGAGCAGAGAGGTGAGTGTAGAGGCACTCCAAGTCTGACTCATAAAAGCAGGTAAGACTCAGCAAGAAGGACTCAAGCACTACTCCAAGCTTACTATAAGTACCAAGTAACTCAGCAGGGCAGGTAAGGCGTAGAAAGACTCACTCAAACACCTCTCCATGTATGCTGTAAGTGCTAGATAACTCAGCCACTTACACTCAACCCTTCACCCCGGGGAGAAAATAACTTAACCCAGGGACTACACAACTTATCCGTAGAGTCACCTTTAGATTAAGAGAGCATTATGTTTATTTAGATCTGTACTCCAGCCAGCTTGTTTATAACTCGGCCATAAGTTGAATCTGCTTATTTGTGATTCATATAGATTTTGAGTCAGTTAGTTTATGCTTTGGGTTATCCTGTGACTCAGCTCCCCAGCCAGCTTATTTATAACTCGGCCATAAGTTGAATCTGCTTATTTGTGATTCAGATAGATTTTGAGTCAGTTTACTTATGCTTTGGATTACCCTATAACTCAGCTCCCCAGCCAGCTTATTTATAACTCAGACAGAAGTTGAATCAGTTTATTTTGATCCAGATAGAATTTGAGTTAGCTTACTTATGAGTCGGATATAATTTGAGTCAGTTTATTTATGCTTTGGATTGTCCTTTAACTCAGCTTACCGGCCAGCTTATTGATGATTCGGATTTAATTTGAGTCAATTTGTTTATGCTTCGTATTAACCTTTAACTCAGCTCAGTAGATTGTCTTTGATTCGGACTAACATTTGATTCAGCTTGCCAGGGTATATTCTAATTCGGATTGGTATTCAGACTCGGCGTACTAATCATATCTCTGACTCAGGCCGAAGCTTTATTCAGTTCGCCAGATTGCCAGGTTATGTTATGACTCGAATTGATATTTCACCATCTTGCCAGGATATCCCATATCTCGGATGACTATTGGCCAGCTTATCATATCTCGAATCTATATCTCATATCTACATCTCGAATCAGATCTCTCAGCGGTTAGCCCTATTATCATATCCCAAACCTTAATCTCGGATCTATATCTCGGATCCATATCAAAGGAAAATTATCGTCATCACGCCAAATCAAGTTATATCGTGGCAAACAGATGATTCGGATTTGAGTCATATACCTCGGATTTGAGATGTAAGTCAAAATTGAGTAAAGTAACTCGGATTTGGAATGAGATAACTCGGACTTGGGTCATATACCTCGGATTTGAGTCGGATGACTTAGATTTGAGATGTAAGGCAAAATTGAGTGAAGTAACTCGGATTTGGGATGAGTTAACTCGGATTTGAGTCATATACCTCGGATTTGAGTTAGAGGACTCAGACTTAAAGACATAAAGTCAATTTTGAGTAAAGTAACTCGGATTTGGAATAAGATAACTCGGATTTGGGTCATATACCTCGGATTTGAGCCAGAGGACTCAGACTTAAGACATAAAGTCAATTTTGAGTAAAATAAACTCGGATTTGGAATGAGTTAACTCGGATTCGAGTCATATATCTCGTATTTGAGTCGGAGGACTCGGACTTAAGAGATAAAGGGGGTTATTTTGAGTAAAGTAACTCGGATTTGGAATCAGATGACTCGGATAGCAACTTACCCAAAGAGGTTAAAAGAGTAGTGCCCAATAAGGCCAGAACTCATAACTTACCCAGAGAGGTTAAAAGAGCAGTGCCCAATAAGGCCAGAACTCATAACTTACCCAAAGAGGTTAAAAGAGCAGTGCCCAATAAGGCCCGAACTCACAACGTACCCAAAGAGGTTAAAAGAGCAGTGCCCAATAAGGCCAGAACTCATAACTTACCCAAAGAGGTTAAAAGAGCAGTGCCCAATAAGGTCAGAACTCGCAACTTAACCAAAGAGGTTAAAAGAGCAGTGCCCAATAAGGCCAGAACTCACAACTTACCCAAAGAGGTTAAAAGAGCAGTGCCAAATAAGGCCAGAACTCATGACTTACCCAAAGGGGTTATGACCAGTGCCCAAGAAGGCCGGAAGTCTAGAAACTTACCCAAAGGGGTTATGACCAGTGCCCATGAAGGCCGGAAGTACAGAAGCTTACCCAAAGGGGTTATGACCAGTGCCCAAGAAGGCCAGAAGTCCAGAAACTTACCCAAAGGGGTTATGACCAGTGCCCAAGAAGGCCAGAAGTCCAGAAACTTACCCAAAGGGGTTATAACCGGTGCCTGATAAGGACAGGGGTCAAGAACTTACCCAAAAGGGTTATGATCAATGCCAAAGAAGGACAGACGTCTAAAACTTGCCCAAAAGGGTTGTATGAGAAAGGAGTATATTACCAAAAGGTATAATAAGTCAAAAAATAACTCTGGGAATATTTTAAATTAAAGTCTATGCACGACTCTACGAGTCCCACATAGACTCGGGGACTAATTCGGGGATATAACCCCAGGTACCCCAGAGTTGATCTATAAATAAACTAATAAGAGACATAAATAAATAAAAGAGTATTTAATAAGAGGATATTAAGCAAAATAGAAAAGGAAAAAGACAAGAAAGAGCAACTGGGCCGAGTAAGGGAAATATCGGCCCAGTCCACACTCTCCATGGCCGAATTAAGTACAAAGAAAGAGAAATAACCCCCGGGTGGGCCGACCTAAGCCTAAGTCGGCCCGCCACGGGCCTCCTACCCGACGCCCACTCCCCTTCCCGCCAAACCAACCTGCAGGTCGACGCCCTCTCCCGCCAAGCTTCTCCCAGTAATTCCACCTCGACGCCCGGGTGGGCCGAATGAGCACTAGCTCGGCCCGCCGCGGGACTCAGCACCGGCTCCCTCTCATCGTCGCCCGGGTGGGCCGAATGAGCACTAGCTCGGCCCACCGCGGGACTCAGCGTCGGCTCCCTCTCCTCGTCGCCCGGGTGGGCCGAATGAGCACTAGCTCGGCCCACCACGGGACTCAGTGCCTGCTCCACAGGACCAAATCACTCCGGCTAAGCCTGCCCCCAGTGGTACTCCACCTGGGCCGAGACGGACGATCCGGCTGGGCCACTGAGTCAACCGGATGGGCCCTTCACTCTGCCTGGGCCGAATCAACTATCTACCAGCCCGAATCTGCTCTACCCAGGCCGAACTATACTTCCAGCAATGTCATTTGGGCCGAGGTATATTACTCCAGGTACCAACTTATTTATCTCCAGATAAAGCGCATCATCAGATCAAGCCAAGACGAGTTACACAAGTATAGTGCCAGTCCTGGGACCCAACCAACTCAGACTGGCACATGGCCAAAGGAATATGCCCTAGGCATCCAAGAATATGCTAAGGAATATGCCGTGGCATCTCCGAAGATGCCAAGGCATATGCTGAGCATCTGAGAAGATGCCAGGAATATGCTACGTAGATGCCAAACGTGTGGAACAAGCCTTGTCCCCTGGGCTCCCCTTTATAAGGAGCACCAGGGGGATCATTCACAGGAGAGGCCCCGAAGGGATCCTCCCCTCTCCTCTCACTAGGAGCTCTCCTTCTTCCTCTTCCTCCACTCTCACAGAGAGATATAGATAGAAGCATAGGAGATACAGCTCAAGGAGCATGATTGTAGCCACAAGTATGGCAAGATTATAAGAGATTAGATGTATAGAATGAGGTGTTATCTCCACTTGAGAGATTCAATCCAATATACATTGTATTTCTCTTTGTTCATACGATTGCGGTCTTCGCTACATCATCCCTCCCCGGATTCCTCCATGTCCATTGGCCCCAACTTTAGCCTACCCATGGCATATGCCGTGATACCACCACGACATTTGTCCAATTGATCTTGTAAGAATTTTTGCATGCATCTTTGGTATGTTGCGCTTGCATTTCTCAATCTGAATGGCATGGTGCGATAGCAATAAGCCCCGTACGGGGTGATAAAAGTTGTCTTTATTTGATCATTTGGATTCAGCGGAATCTGATGGAATCCTGAATATGCATCCACAAATGACAACAACTCACACCCAGCAGTAGAATCTATGACTTGATTGATCCGAGGCAGAGGTAATGGATCTTTCAGACATGCCTTATTGAGGTTCGTGACATCAATACACATGCGCCATACCCCTACCAAGTTTGGGTCATGTTTCTTCTTCTCGACCAGGACTGGGTTTGACAACCAGTCTAGGTGCAGCACTTCCATGATGAATCCAGCAGCTAAAAGTCTTGCAATCTCGGGTGCTATTACTTTCCTCCTATCTCCGGCGAAGCGGCGGAGGGGTTGCTTCACCGGCCTTGCATCTGGTCTTACATGAAGAGAGTGCTCAGCTAGCTCCCTCGGAACTCCTTGCAGATCTTGAGTGGACCATGCAAAGATGTCCCGATTCTCACGGAGGAAGCTGGTGAGCTCGCTTTCCTATTTATTTGTAAGGCCAGCCCCAATGGTCACTATGCGCTTTGGGAAAGTTTCATCCACCTGCACCTTCTTGGTTTCCTTGGTAGCTTGAAATGACACATTGCCATGCGGGTTGGTGAGTGCCGGCATGGACATTTGTCCTGCTTTGGCCAATGCTGCCACCTCCAACATCTGACTTTTCTCTTCTGCTATGACGAGTGACTCGGCCAGTGAATATCCGGCTGAAGCACAAGCAATAGATCTCTTGTAATCTCCTTCCACTGTGATCACCCCACATGGGCCTGGAAGCTTCATCTTTAAGTATGCCATATGGGTAGTAGCTATGAATCTTGCCATAGCCGGCCTGCCGAGTAAGGCGTGATATGAGCTGACCAGATCTACGACCTCGAACTCTATAGCTTCAGTGCGACAATTTTTCCTGTTGCCGAATAAGACGTCGACCCAGATCTTGCCAATTGGCTCACATGACAATCCCGACACAATCCCGTGGAAAGTGGTCTTAGTCGGATCCAGCATGTTCATGGTAATACCTAACTTGAGCATTGTATCCTTATACATGATGTTGATGCTACTGCCACTGTCAATCAGTACTTTTGAAAATTTCACATTGATATCTGGGCCCATGAATGTTGGATCCAACACCAGAGCGTATCCTCCAGGGGTTGGCATGATCTTGGGGTGATCTTTTATACTCCAAGTTATCTCTTTCTCAGACCAATGCATGTACTTGGGATTTGCCGGCATCGTGGCATTCACTTCCATCATTCGTCGATGCTGGCTCTTCTTGTCATTTCGCTCTTTGACAAAGACAACATAGCTCTCGTGATGTTCTCTGTACTCATTTCTGGTTTCGTGGCCGATAAGAGCATCGTCACCTTTTGGATTGTGCACCGGGTGCACAGCTTCTCTTCTTCCCAATTCTAATATCTCGACTGCCTGTTTTTGTCACATCCCAAGATTTTCCAAATCTTGTAATGTGAAAATAAATGAATAAAATAAAACTTTGTTTGATTTTCAAGGCCAGAAGAAACTTTTGAATCCAATTGGAAATCTTCAAACCTATTTTGAACAAAGAAATCCTAAAGGGATTAAAAAGATAAATATTTAGTAAAGGAAAAATAAAAATATTTTACTACTACTTTGAAATCTTTTTATAAAAGGATTTGGTTTTCAAATGAAATAGAAGTTTTAAAAATAAAGATTATTTTATAAAGCCAAATTAAAACCTTGGCCAAGCTTTGGAATTAAAACATTTTATTTTAAATAAAATTAGCAAAGGTTTATTTAAATAAAATAATAAGGAATTAATATCCAAACTTTATTTAAATAAAAGGTTTTACCAATTTAATTGAAACATCAAAACTTATTAAAATCATTTAAAATAAGTTTTCCAAATATTTGATATTCACAAATAAAACCTACTAAAGTGTTTTGGCTTTATTTTAGATTTCAAAATAAATAACTCAATAAAACAAATCCTATTTGATTTAATAATGAAAGTCTATTATATTTAATTAATAATGGACTCTAAAATAAAATGTTATTTTGTTTTAAAACAAGTTTCCAAGTATTCTTTATTTCCAAATAAAACCTACTGATTTGGTTTTGAAAGTATTTGAATTTCAAATGGAGATTTTAAATAAATTAAAACCCATTTAATTTATTAACTAGTGTCCATTTTATTTAATTATAAATGGACTCTAAAAATAAAAATATTATTGTATTTTGGGATTTGATTTATGTTGTTAAACAGAACCAAATTCAAGTGCAAAGTGTGTTGAATGTTTGATTTGTTTGAATGTTTGAATAATTGTTTGAAATTCAAAAAAGAAATTGAAATTGGAAAAATAAAAATGTTTCAGATAGAAAAAAAATAGTGCAAACGGCCCAGCCCAACTATCCTAGCCCAGCAGCCCAGCTCCCCTCTCCCACGACGAAGCGTTTTCTACTCATTCCCAGACCCGCAAAGAGACTGACCAGTGGACCCTCCTCTCACTTCTTTTCCCACTGACGACTGGACCCCACTCTCCTGTTCTTCCTCCTCACCCGCAGCGACCACTTCCTTCCCCCGTTTCTGCATTGATCTCGCGGGAGTAATTCTCGTCAATACAGCGAGTAATGTCTGTCTTAAACCACGCTCAGTAACTCGCTTGCGTCCTCTCTCTCTTTATCCTCTCTCGCCCGACCCTCTCTGCCTCAGAGCTGTCCCAATTTGGAGCCACATCACCTCTGACTCCGGCGAGCTCCGCGGGAAATTCTGGCCACACCTCGCCGCCCCTCAACTGCCTCTGCACGCGAGCTTGTTCTACATCGCCTGGCGAACCTCCTAGCGTCAACCTCTTGGCCGCGGCCACACCAGACGCTCGGCTTCGTCAATTTCTGAGCACCACCGGCGTCGCGACTACTCCGGCGAAACCTCTTGGGTAAACCAGACAACCCCGACCCCTCTCGTTCATGCACACACTTTCGCCGTGTCTTGGCGCATCTGACCATGCACTTCGTTTGCCTCTGGGTGATTCCTAGCGCCGTCCTCGACGACGACGGAGCAAAGCCGAGGCGCATCTCCACTCCGGCGAGCAATCAAGCCCGCTCCAGTGCGCCCCTCGCCAAGACAGCAACACGTTGAGCTCCACCAGACTTCTGCGATCACTGTGAGCATTTCCCCACCTTCCTTTGCTTCCTGCTTCGCCAGCGCCACCGCCATCTGGCCGCACCGCCGCTCGCCGATGACCTCGCGCCGCCAGTTCATGGCTATTAGATAGGAGCCGTCCGATATCGATCGGGTGGACGTGATAGAATCACTTAATAGCGAAGGGGTATGCGCTCAGTACCGCACGATCTGACTTGATCCAACGGCCTGTGTCTGTCGATCCGAGCGAAACGGTATAGGCGAATAGGAAACAGCCATGTGGCCTCTGATTGGTTTAAAAAGACAGAAAACTTCTATTAGATTTCCAATTTTATAAATTGCATAACTTTCAAACCACACGTCCAAAAATTACAAATTTTATATCAATGGATTCAGGAGAGCAAGCCCTATCCAACTGTGGAATTAGTTTAGCCAATAGTATCTGTTAGTTTGCTTGATTTTGCAGATTCTTTTGTGAGCTTGTTTAGAGTATAAAAATTGTTTAAAATTGAATTTAGGGGTAAAACTTTTGCAAAATGGTTTGGTGTGACCTTACTGACCCGAGGAACCAACCCTTGGTGTTAAAAATGATTTTGGTAAAATTTAGGTTGAATTATTTGACTTAGCCAATTTCTAGCCAAATAAAATTATTGATTTTATTATGAAAATGTTTATGGAAAGGAAACTTTGAGAAAATAGTTTGGACCAAACCTACTGACCCAAAAACACCAAGTTTTGCAATAGCAACTCATTTGGTGAAAAACTCAAAAGTTTTGTTTTGATAAAAACATTTTCCACCACATAAAATGATGAATGGATTTGAAAATGGTTTAAGGATAAACCCCATTTGCTAATGACTTTGCCACTTTGGTAAATGGCCAATTTGGATCTTACAAAGTTTAGAAGCCTAGTGGAGACCATCCTTGCAATAGAACCAACCTTTGCATGCTTATGCATGACTTAGATTCCATTACTTTGTGTGTGTGAAAAATTGTTTACTTGACTTTGGTTTGGAATGAGAATTGAATGTGTGTTTTCTTGATTGACTTGTAGTGAAGTGTTAGACTAGCAAGATCAAGGAGTGAACCACCATTCCCTACCAAAAAGGCAAGTGATGCTTCATACTTTTTGTCCCATTATTTTCTCTATGCATTAGTGAATTTTGCTAAGTAAAACTTGCATGGATTTTGCTAAGTATGAACCTTGCTATAGGAAAACCTAGTAGATGAATCCTTAGTAGGATTTCCTAAGTTAAAGTTTCCTATTACTACCAAGCTTAGCCTAGCTAATAGAAAACATGGGTGGAAAATATATTCACACTATGGAAAAATCTCTAAGTCTGAGGACTTATGTTTTGTTTAATAAAACAACTAAGTTAATGAATCACCTGGGTGGAATGGAAGGATTGGGTTCACAAGGCCCATGTTTATGGTTGACCTTGTGTATCTCACTTGTGGATGGCCACCCAGGAAACAAAGGGATTTGAGATGTCAAATGTTGAGAAGCTTCAAGTGCAACCACTTGGCAATATGGGCTCTGCCATGATCATATAGGTTGCAAGAACTTAGCCATATGGACAGTGGGTGGTAGTGTTGATAGGATGGAGCGCGTCCATTTTGGTCTAAGGGAAAGCTTCTAAAAGATCTTGTCTTGGGAAACCAAGTCTTGTGGGGAAAGTGCACCACCTCTGCAGAGTGTAAAATCTAAGTACTTAGCCATGTCCCTGGTAAAGGACAATTTGAGCATCAAGACATGGAAGCAATCAAGATTCTCATCATTCAAATTTCTAAAGTTAAAACTTGTGGATTGAACAAGGGTTGTCTGAAATCTTCAATCTTTGATTGGGAGATGCCTTGTAAAGGATCTTCAATCTTTGATTGAGAAAAATGATTTTGTCAAAACAAAAACTTAGTATTTTCAAATGTTAAGGAAAAATCTATTTTGAGCAATGCAAGCCTCAACTCCACTCAGCCAAATGCATATAGTTGATAGACTCCACAATACTACCATAGTATCACTTGCCAATATAATTCAAATGTATTGACCCATTGTGGCTGTAACTTGTATGTTGCAAGTTTGATTGATTTTAGTGAAGATTGTTTGATTAGGATTACAAAGTCTACAACCAACATCTGCCTGTGGTACTTTTGAAGATGAAGGACCCATGACTATAGTTATTCCGCTCCAATGTAATGTAATAGCCATATGAGCTATGTGTGATGTAATAAAATTATGTTATTCCTGGTTATAAAGTTATTTTATGACCTTTGTTTCTTGATATTACATCTTAACTGTGGATGCTAGCTATTGATCCAGGGACTAGCTGTAACATCCCAAAAATATCAAACTTAGATCAACAAAACACTAATCCTAAAGTTTAGGGTTAACAAAAACTTTTCTAAATCAATTCATGAAAGCATGTCTATGTGTATGCATGAATTTTGAAATTCTTTAAAACCACTTTGTTTGTGTGATTCATTGCTTGTAAAATGTTTCTTAGGTGAAAAGAACATCATCTAAAACATTCCCCACACTTTTCCTAAAGAAAAATAAGTCAAAACCAATATATCAAGTGAATGGTCATTTTGACCAATTTAACTCCCATGCCTACTTTCGCTGTCTCAAACTTTCAAAACCTAACAGAAACTTTTCTGGATCTTTGCACCCCTTGAATGTACTCATAACCAAGTATCAAGGCCCACTTTGTGATCATCCAGAAACTTTCAAATGCATAGTTTAAATGACAACTCAAAATTGAATCTTCTTCATATGGGAAGATCCCACTTTTTCAAAACCCACTTAAACAAGCTCAATTTTCAAAACCCAAGCATCTGCAGACTCACCAGAACCAATCTAGCAAACCCACCAAAAATCATTTCAAAATTCAAAACTTGATTTCATGCGGCCATTTCATCAAACAGGTTGCAGACACAAATCAAACAAAACACAAAACACTATAGTGTGCAGTGATTCTTGCCTAACTTGTTCCCTAGTTAGCTCTCACACACCTCAGTAGATCATCTAGAAAGATTAGCCCAACACTAGCACTCTGTGAGCTTGCCATTCCCATTAATGGTGAACAGCCGAGCAACCCCATGTCACCCCACTGTGGACAGCAAGCTAGGAGCAGCAGCAAGCCTAGCCAGCATGTCTGGGAGGCAGCCCACCGTCCACCGCCACTGCCTGTCCCAGCCGCGAGCGTTGCCAAGCCCTGGACCACGCGCACAAGACACGCCCAGACCATGCCGAGCGTGCGCCAGAGCGCCACCCTCGACCACCACCCACAGACCACGCGCACACACGATCACCACCGACCCAGGAGACCGCCAGACATCCCCGTTTAACGCCCCGCGCCATACAGCCACCGCCCGCCGTCGAGAACGCCGCCTCTGCCGCGCAGAGCACCGCCTGTTCCAGACCAAACCACACCGCCCCATCCCTCGCGACCATATCGTTGAGCACCATCGTGAGCAACGCGACTCTCAGAGGGAAATATTCTTTAGTGTAGGCATCCCACGTATGGGCTGGCGTCTCCCACAACGTGGCTAACTCCTCTTTCAACAACCTGAGATAAAGATGCATATCGACACCTGGCTATTTCGGCCCCTGAATAAGAATGCTCATGCGTACGTACCTTTGCTTTGTGCAGAGCCACGGGGGGGTGTTGTACGGCCATACAAACACGGGCCAGGTGCTATGCGTGCTACTCTGTTCGCCAAAAGGATTGAGTACATCGGTGCTCATTCCCAGCCTGACGTTCCTTGCATCGCCCCCGAACTCTTCGAACTCGATGTCCAATGCATTCCACTGGCTAGCGTCTGAAGGGTGTGTAAGGATCTTGCCCTTCTCTGGATCATCTTCGGGTTTCTCCCTTTCCGTGCGCCATTGCATTAGCTTTGCTTCCTTAGGATCTACGAAATATCTCTGTAGACGGGGAGTGATAGGAAAGTACCATACCACTTTTTGAGGAACTTTCTTGTTCCCTCTCTTGTACCGTCCATGGCCGCATACCGAACATGTGTTTCTCTCCGCGTACTCGTTACGATAAAGTGCGCAATCATTGATGCATGTGTGGTATTTAACGTGCGGTAGGTCGAGAAGGCACACGATTTTCTTGGCCTCCTCTATACTTGTTGGCAATGTGTTCCCGTTAGGAAGATGATCACGCCAGAATTCCATGTTAGCATTGAAGCTCACGTCGGTCCATTTGTGTTCCGCCTTCATCTCTAGAGCCTTGAGCGTTACACTCAAACGTGTATCCTCGGTTCGACACCCAGGATACAATGGAGTCATCCCATCTAACTCCATTTGAGCCAGCTTGGCTTTCTCTCTGGCTGCAGCTTTGGCGTTGCTCGTCTCCTTGATAAGCAGTTCCTGAACATGAGGGTCCCTTAACACCGAAGTTAGCAGCGTCTGGGTGTTCGATTCTTCTCCTTCTTCATGATGGTCATGCCCATCGACATCTCCTTCTTCTTCATGATGATCATGCCAGACGCCGGTATATTCTTCGTCATCATGACCATGCCCGTCAGGAGACTCTTCGTCTTCTCGCCTGCCCAAGTCTTCATGATGACCAACACCATTTACTACCAGCTCCTCATCGAAGTCGTCGCGCATGAAACCGTGCCTGAGCAGGTGATCCTCCAATTGTCTAGAATCAGGGTCGATCCAGCGTTGGAGTTTGCATGTTCGACATGGACATCTTATGTGGGTCTTGTTGTTCCGAATCATGTCCGCCTTGGCGTCTTTCTTATACCTAGTAACTCGACCTTCACTCATGTTGACGACCATGGTAGCCTGTGCGGTATGCACATATAGAGCAAAAGACAGAGAGTAGGTTAATTAGAAACAACACCTTATGCACACACAAAACACACATGCATGGTCGTCGCCGGAAAAATTCGGCATGACCTTTCCTAAAAGGGTGCAATATGCGCCACAGAAGTTCAATCTTCTGTGGCGCATACTGGGTGCATGCGCCACAGAACCTTGGCCATAGGGTGCAGTGGGCCAGACTGTGGGCCTCGTGACTCAATGTTCTGTGGTGCATAGCACATATATGCGCCATAGAACCTTGGCCAGTGGCCAGACACTTTGGGCCATAGGGTGTAGTGGCCAGACACTGTGGGCCCCCTGCACTCAGTGTTCTGTGGCGCATGTTGTGGATATGCGCCACAGAAGATTGAACTTATGTGGCGCATAGAGGATATATGCGCCACAGAACACTGAGGGAAGATCTGCCCGAAATAAAGGTGGAAAATAGAGTTGCTTTAATGACACCCCTCGATATATGTACCACACACTCCCTGTCCAAAGCAACATACCTGACCCTGATGTCTTCTTCCCACAACTCATCGGAAGACTTGCTGGAGAGCACATCCCGCTCGCATTCCCTGCAGCCTACTCGCAGTGGAGGGGCGAGGTCGAGGGGCAGTGCTCGGAGTCAGCCGCCGCGGGATTCAGAGGTCAACCTAATCGAGAAGGAGGCCAAACTGTGGCACGAGGCCCTATACAACAAGGCCATGAGGTTGTACTCCGTGCTCGCGTCTCCGGAGGAGAGGGCGCGCATGGCAGAACCAATCGGATGGAGGCCGGTGCTCGACGCCAACGTGTCCATGGAGGATCACGTCCGCAGGCTGTCGTGGTGGTGGCATGGCAGATGCCATGGGTAGGCTTAAGTTGGGGGGCGAATGGGTGCTTGTGGTCACCGGGGAGGGAGTGCACGGTCGAGCCATGCATGAAGAACAAGAAGAACTCTCCACACTTGATAATTTGATTGATACCCCAAAGATTACAAGTGCTCCTTGAGCTATATTGGCTTGAGTACGCAGCACCTGTTCTCTACTAGGTCCAACCTCCTTCTACTACTGCTATTCCCTCCCTTATATAAGTAGTGCTATCTAGCTAATACCCCTTTGGGTTCTAGGGTTTAATGTTTGGATCTTGGTCCCTACAATATGGGCCGGGTTATGGGCTTGCGTTAAGCCCATAGGCCCGGTACATAAAGCTTGACAGCTAACTGTCTTCTGGTACACTGCTTCTTGTCCTTTTTGGCGTCACGCTGTTACTTTGTACGTCAGCGCTTGCTTTGGGTGTCACCCAGCTCCTTTTGTGTCACCCGGCGTCGCCCTTCTCTTTTGACCATACTTTACCATGGTCCTTCCCGAACCTTACTCGGAAAGGTGCCACGTGTCCTTCTTGACTCGGCCCTTCCTCGGTTGACTCGGCTCGTTGGTGCAAGGGTTACAACTTTGTCCTATACGGGCCGAGATAGTTTGCATCTCGGCTCTCATGCCTATCTTTCCCGGCCGTTCTTATCCGGCATGGTTCATTTTTTACTTGGAGCCAACCCAGCTGCGCTATGTTTCCCCTCTCGTGACCCTACCGGGGGTTATCCCCCCGACATTAGTCCCCGAAGCTGGTGAGGTCTAGCAGTTCAAGCTGTTAGGCGTCTCCAGGTTCCTTTTATGTGAATGGAACTTAGTTTTTGTCTTTTATCTATCTCAGTTTCGCACCTTGCCGGGTTAGTCTGACAATTTCGGGTCAATTCTTTGACTTCTTGGCTCATTCTTGCCTCGAGCCGAGTTATTTTGGCCAATTCCGGGTCATTTTTGGCGCGATTCAGTCACTGAAAACTAGTAATCATGATTACTTGCCTCAATTTTTGTCCCAAGTTTTGGCGACACGGTGGTGGCTGCGCAGTTATTCCCCGTCACTGTGGCAGTCCCATCGGTCTGCGCCTCTTGTCCTCCCAGCCGTGACGTGGCACTGGGCTTACCCTGAAAACGGGTCGAGTTCTCACTCGGACGCTCAGTGGCAAGAGCCTTGGTTCGGCTGAACCTTACACTGTGGCATGGAATGCAACAGGCGAGCGGGAGGTTAGCACTCGTGCCAGGAAGAAGATGAAGCTAGGCCCCAAGGCTGTCTCCGACATGACCCAGCTGGCCATTGCTATGATGGCCCGCGCCGACGAAGTGAACGAGGTAAATTAACTTCTTACTCTTTTGTATCATTGAGTATTTCCTTTAAACATATCACCTAGTACCCGAGGTTACAGTCAAGTAAGAAACTTACTCGGCTGTAAGCTCTTCAATAGTCACTTAGCCTTCAAATCCTTTACCCCAAGCCTGTATGTTAGAAATTCGATCGCTAGCCCCCGAGGTTACTGCCGAGTAAGGAACTTACTCGGTTGTAAGCTCTTAAGCCCTTTGATTCAGTGCCAAACTCATGTTAGAGCTTCAATCCCTAGCCCTCGAGATTACTGCCGAGTAAGGAACTTACTCGGCTGTAAACTCTTAAGCTTTTTTATTCGGCAGGTTGCCTGACTTGACTCTTTATTATTTGTCTGTCTTCTTTGATTAACGAGCGCACCAAGGTTCATCAAGCTCTCGTCCTGGCGCATCGCAAGCTCGAACTTGCATATGAGAAGCTACAGACTGACACCTATGGCCAAGGTAAAATCTTTTCTCTTCCTCTTTTTCATTTGGTGTAATTTTTCTTAGTCCATCTTCTCATTTTTTCTCTCACTCTTGTTTCACAGCCACTGCTCAGTCCACCATCAATGAACTTCACTTGCAAATCAGCGAGGCCGAGAGTAAATTTCTTACCTCCCTAAGCCAATTGCTGAAATTTTTCTGTTGGTACTGACAAATATTTGTTCTGAATAAGCAGATAAGCACCAAGCTGAACTCCATAAGGAGCGAGATGAGGTGACTCGGCTGAAGAAATTAATGGCCAAGACAGAGCAGAAGCACTTGGCCGAGGTGAAAGGGCTGAAGGAGGAGCTTGCCGAGAAGAACGAGCAGCAGGCTGCCAGCGCCGAGAAGACTAAGAAGCTTCTCGACGAGGCCGAGTCATTGGTCGAGTCGACAAATATGAACCTCGACGCCCTTCAAGCCAAGACCAAGACTTGGCATATCAAGCTCGCTGCCATCAACTTCTTTCTCGGTAGTGAGTTCTTACTCTTTACGCATTATCCAAGTCCTGCTGGATCTCTTCCATCTGCCCTTGCTATTTGCTAACTTTCTCCTTTTGCTTGCAGAGAACTTTCCTGAGGTCAACATGTTTGCCATCCGAGCCATGAAGAAAGTGAGATACGAAGCTAGTGCTGCTGCTGACGGCGAGGTGTCCATGGAGGAGATCCTTGCAGCGGTGTCTAAACGGGTCAAGACCCTTAGATCCTGTGGTGTGGACTTTCTCAAAGCGGCTATCCATGCGTTTCGCATGCTCTGGCCGGATGAAGACCCACCCAAACTCATCGAGCCACTCGCCGGCAGATTGCTCCTTACTGAAGACCGGCTGGATCAATGCCGTGAGTCGGCCGGCCGGGCTGCAGCGGACAAGGCTCTCTCCTTCGTGCTTTCATGGTACGAGGACATCAACCTTGATGTTCTTGATCGCATAAGGGGAGATGGAAAATGGTTGAACGACCCGGAGATGATCAAGAAGCGCCCGGAGAGAGCTTATGCCATGATCGAGTACACCATGGTGCACGCTTGGTGTGAAGGGCCCAGCTTCCTCGACCTTGGCGACCCGCTCATCGAAGTTCCTGCTGAAGAAGGTGGCGACAGCGAGGCGACCGAGTCAGATGATCCAGATGACCCGGCCGCAGATGCCCCTCACCCGGGCGATGCTCCAAGTACTCCTGGCTCCGAGAATGCTCCTCCGAGTTCTCCTGCTCCTTAGGCCAACAAATACTCGAACTTCTATTAGATCCCCGGTAAGCCGAGTACAAATGTAACGTACATTGCACTTGAAGTTTGACTATGTGCCTTGTGATAGGCTTTATATATTTTGCGTTATGCTTTGAGTGCGAATTACTCAAGGACAAGTCCCCGAGTTTCATTTTGTTGTGTCACCTTTCCTTGCCTTTGGTTCTTGTCTACCATTTTTCGGCGTTCGGCATTAGGATCTCAAAGTACGAAGGATTTAGTTAGTGGGTATGAAACTTGGATAACTTGGCCGAGATTACTCGACACATAGCATAACACAACCTGCAGAGAGTTAGGCAAAAACTAAAGTCGACTCGCGTTTCTCCCTTGTATTTATCCAACGTTTGTGTTTACTCGTCTTAGATCTTTTTCTCTTGCTTGCCATGAAGCTGTGTTTTCGGACAACAGCATAGTCTAAGAGTTGATTTCTTCCAAGTAAACACTACTTGTGCCGAGATAAATTTCGGGTATCACGCCAGCCGACGTAAAATAATTGAAATGGAAAGCCTAAGGGGTAGTCCCCGAGTCAGTTTGTCGAATCATACCATTTTATTATTAGCACATAGCCGGCAAAGACATCCGACATATGAGAGTTAGAGTGATACATGCACTGCTTCTCCTAAGTATAGAAGGGACGAAGCAGTGCCACATTCCATGGCCTTTTGGTTTCATCTCCTGACCTGTCAGCCTTGTTCTTTTGCACTTCACGAGCGTCTATGAGATAGTAGGAATCATTGTGCAATGCTTTGCTTATAATGAATGGACCTTCCCAAGGAGGCGATAATTTATGCATTCCGGCTGTGCGCTACACCGGCCTTAGTACCATATCTCCTTCTCGGAAAACACGAGTTTGCACTTTCCGGCTATGGTAGCGTAGGAGATTTTGTTGATATATAGCAGATCTGGAGAATGCCAGTTCCCTTGCTTCTTCGAGTAAATCTACTCCATCTTCTTGGGCCTCTTTTACCTCGGCTTCCGAGTATTGTCTTATCCTTGGCGAGTCATATTCTATGTCAACAGGCAAAACTGCTTCATCCCCATATACAAGGAAAATGGCGTATAACCAGTTGATCGATTCGGAGTCATTCTTAAGCTCCACAATACTGAGGGTAGTTCCTCTATCCAACAACCAGGTGATCTCTGGAGTGGTTCCATTCAGCGGGGTTTTATCCCGGACAGAACTAAGCCATTAGCCCGTTCAACTTGTCCATTTGATTCTGGATGGTCGACTGATGCTACGTCGAGTCTTATTCGGTGTTTCCCACAGAAGCGAGCAAAATCTTGTTCAGCAAAGTTTGTGCCATTGTCCGTGATCACACTGTGCGGGTAACCGTATCTGAGGATTATATCCCTTAGGAATGTGACAGCTGTTTTACCGTACAATTTCTTGATTGGCTTCACTTCTATCCACTTGGTGAACTTATCGATCATGACCAAGATATGAGTCATGCCTCCCCTTGCTGGTTTAAATGGTCCTACCATATCCAGGCACCATACTGCAAAAGTCCAAGTGATTGGTATAGTCTTCAATTCAGACGCTGGTAAATGTGACTTGGACGCATAGTGTTGACAACCACTGCATTTCCCGACTAACTCTTGCGCTTGTGCCAATGCGCTTGGCCAGTAGAATCCATGTCGGAATGCCTTGGCTACCAACGCTCTTGATGACGCATGGTGCCCGCACTCTCCCTGATGTACGTGGAAGCGATATAATGCCATGTTTGCGTCCAGTGCATCCCAATGTCCAGACACTTGCTGAATCACCAAATCCGAATCTCCAAAACACATAATCCTTTTGATACCAATTTCCTTGGCTACTTTAATGCCATGGACAAGTGCTTCATACTCGGCAACGTTGTTAGAAGAAGCAAAATGAATTTGCAACACATAGCTCAGTTGATCCCTCTTTGGAGATGTGAGCACTATCCCGGCGCCCAGACCCATTCTCGTCTTGGACCCATCAAAATGCATTTTCCAGTAATTTGGATCTAGCAGTGGTTCTTCGTACTGCATCTCCATCCATTCTACAAAGAAATCTGCAACGGCTTGAGATTTTATTGCATCCCGCCTATCATATTGTAGAGTGTATGGTGCCAGTTCAATGGCCCATTTGGCTAATTGGCCGCTAGCATCTTTGCTACCCAATATATCCGAGATAGGTGCCTCGCATATTACCCGGATTCGGTGTTCTTGAAAATAATGTTTCAGCTTCTTTGCTGCCATATATACCCCATATGTCATCTTCTGATAATGTGGGTAATTCTGTTCCAAGACAGAGAGCACTTCACTCAAGTAATATACTGGTCTTTGGACTGATTTTCCCCCTTCTTCACGTTCAACCACTATTACTGCACTTACAACTCTGTTGGTTGCGGCGACATAGAGCAGCATTGGCTCCTTGGATAGGGGTGACGCTAATATTGGTGCTGTTGCCAACATTTTCTTTAATTCATGGAAAGCGCTATCAGCTTGTTGTGTCCATGTGAATTTGTCTAATTTTTTCATCAGCTGATATAGTGGTAGGGCTTTTTTGCCTAGCCGACTAACGAACCTGCTCAATGAAGCCAGGCATCCAGTAAACTTATGGACATCATTGAGGGTTTTTGGAAATTCCATTCTTTCGATGGCCCTGATCTTTGTCGGGTTAGCTTCAATTCCTTGGCTGGATACAAGGAATCCGAGTAACTTGCCAGCCGGGACACCAAATGTACATTTTTCTGGGTTAAGTTTCATCCGGAATCTTCTCAAGTTTGCGAATGTTTGACGCAAGTCCTCAATTAGAGTATGACTTTGTTTGTTTTTATTACCATGTCATCGACGTATACTTGAACATTTTTGTTGTCGGGGATATAACCCCAGGTACCCTACAGTTGATCTATAAATAAACTAATAAGAGACATAAATAAAGAAAAGAGTATTTAATAAGAGGATATTAAGCAAAATAGAAAAGGAAAAAGACAAGAAAGAGCAACTGGGCTGAGTAAGGGAAATATCGGCCCAGTCCACACTCTCCATGGCCGAATTAAGTACAAAGAAAGAGAAATAACCCCCAGGTGGGCCGACCTAAGCCTAAGTCGGCCCGCCACGGGCCTCCTACCCGACGCCCACTCCCCTTCCCGCCAAACCAACCTGCAGGTCGACGCCCTCTCCCGCCAAGCTGCTCCCAGTCATTCCACCTCGACGCCCGGGTGGACCGAATGAGCACTAGCTTGGCCCACCACGGGACTCAGTGCCGGCTCCCTCTCATCGTCGCCCGGGTGGGCCGAATGAGCACTAGCTCGGCCCACCGCGGGAATCAGCGCCGGCTCCCTCTCCTCGTCGCCCGGGTGGGCCGAATGAGCACTAGCTCGGCCCACCACGGGACTCAGCGCCTGCTCCACAGGACCAAATCACTCCGGCTAAGCCTGCCCCCAGCGGTACTCCACCTGGGCCAAGACGGACGACCCGGCTGGGCCACTGAGTCAACCGAATGGGCCCTTCACTCTGCCTGGGGCCAATCAACTATCTGCCAGGCCGAATCTGCTCTACCCATGCCGAACTATACTTCCAGCAATGTCATTTGGGCCGAGGTATATTACTCCAGGTACCAACTTATTTATCTCCAGATAAAGCGCATCATCAGATCAAGCCAAGACGAGTTACACAAGTATAGTGCCAGTCCTGGGACCCAACCAACTCAGACTGGCACATGGCCAAAGGAATATGCCCTAGGCATCCAAGGATATGCTAAGGAATATGCCGTGGCATCTCCGAAGATGCCAAGGCATATGCTGAGCATCTGAGAAGATGTCGGGAATATGCTACGTAGATGCCAAACGTGTGGAACAAGCCTTGTCCCCTGGGCTCCCCTTTATAAGGAGCACCAGGGGGATCGTTCACAGGAGAGGCCCCGAAGGGCTCCTCCCCTCTCCGCTCACTAGGAGCTCTCCTTCTTCCTCTTCCTCCACTGTCACAGAGAGATCTAGATAGAAGCATAGGAGATAAAGCTCAAGGAGCATGATTGTAGCCACAAGTATGGCAAGATTATAAGAGATTAGATGTATAGAATGAGGTGTTATCTCCACTTGAGAGATTCAATCCAATATACATTGTATTTCTCTTTGTTCATACGAGTGCGGTCTTCACTGCATCATCCCTTCCCGGATTCCTCCACGTCCATTGGCCCCAACTTTAGCCTACCCATGGCATATGTCGTGATACCACCACGACATTTGGCGCCCACCGTGGGGCCTCTTAGTGGCGTTGGTTGGGTTTTCATCCGGACGAGAGCATCTTCATCAACCTCTTCCTCATAAATCCCTTTCAGTTCCTCCAAGCAAACAGAGAGCAGAGAGGTGAGTGTAGAGGCACTCCAAGTCTGACTCATAAAAGCAGGTAAGACTCAGCAAGAAGGACTCAAGCACTACTCCAAGCTTACTATAAGTACCAAGTAACTCAGCAGGGCAGGTAAGGCGTAGAAAGACTCACTCAAACACCTCTCCATGTATGCTGTAAGTGCTAGATAACTCAGCCACTTACACTCAACCCTTCACCCCGGGGAGAAAATAACTTAACCCAGGGACTAGACAACTTATCCGTAGAGTCACCTTTAGATTAAGAGAGCATTATGTTTATTTAGATCTGTACTCTAGCCAGCTTGTTTATAACTCGGCCATAAGTTGAATCTGCTTATTTGTGATTCATATAGATTTTGAGTCAGTTAGTTTATGCTTTGGGTTATCCTGTGACTCAGCTCCCCAGCCAGCTTATTTATAACTCGGCCATAAGTTGAATCTGCTTATTTGTGATTCAGATAGATTTTGAGTCAGTTTACTTATGCTTTGGATTACCCTATAACTCAGCTCCCCAGCCAGCTTATTTATAACTCAGACAGAAGTTGAATCAGTTTATTTTGATCCAGATAGAATTTGAGTTAGCTTACTTATGAGTCGGATATAATTTGAGTCAGTTTATTTATGCTTTGGATTGTCCTTTAACTCAGCTTACCGGCCAGCTTATTGATGATTCGGATTTAATTTGAGTCAATTTGTTTATGCTTCGTATTAACCTTTAACTCAGCTCAGTAGATTGTCTTTGATTCAGACTAACATTTGATTCAGCTTGCCAGGGTATATTCTAATTCGGATTGGTATTCAGACTCGGCGTACTAATCATATCTCTGACTCAGGCCGAAGCTTTATTCAGTTCGCCAGATTGCCAGGTTATGTTATGACTCGAATTGATATTTCACCATCTTGCCAGGATATCCCATATCTCGGATGACTATTGGCCAACTTATCATATCTCGAATCTATATCTCATATCTACATCTCGAATCAGATCTCTCAGCGGTTAGCCCTATTATCATATCCCAAACCTTAATCTCGGATCTATATCTCGGATCCATATCAAAGGAAAATTATCGTCATCACGCCAAATCAAGTTATATCGTGGCAAACAGATGATTCGGATTTGAGTCATATACCTCGGATTTGAGATGTAAGTCAAAATTGAGTAAAGTAACTCGGATTTGGAATGAGATAACTCGGACTTGGGTCATATACCTCGGATTTGAGTCGGATGACTTAGATTTGAGATGTAAGGCAAAATTGAGTGAAGTAACTCGGATTTGGGATGAGTTAACTCGGATTTGAGTCATATACCTCGGATTTGAGTTAGAGGACTCAGACTTAAAGACATAAAGTCAATTTTGAGTAAAGTAACTCGGATTTGGAATAAGATAACTCGGATTTGGGTCATATACCTCGGATTTGAGCCAGAGGACTCAGACTTAAGACATAAAGTCAATTTTGAGTAAAATAAACTCGGATTTGGAATGAGTTAACTCGGATTCGAGTCATATATCTCGTATTTGAGTCGGAGGACTCGGACTTAAGAGATAAAAGGGGGTTATTTTGAGTAAAGTAACTCGGATTTGGAATCAGATGACTCGGATAGCAACTTACCCAAAGAGGTTAAAAGAGTAGTGCCCAATAAGGCCAGAACTCATAACTTACCCAGAGAGGTTAAAAGAGCAGTGCCCAATAAGGCCAGAACTCATAACTTACCCAAAGAGGTTAAAAGAGCAGTGCCCAATAAGGCCCGAACTCACAACGTACCCAAAGAGGTTAAAAGAGCAGTGCCCAATAAGGCCAGAACTCATAACTTACCCAAAGAGGTTAAAAGAGCAGTGCCCAATAAGGCCAGAACTCGCAACTTAACCAAAGAGGTTAAAAGAGCAGTGCCCAATAAGGCCAGAACTCACAACTTACTCAAAGAGGTTAAAAGAGCAGTGCCAAATAAGGCCAGAACTCATGACTTACCCAAAGGGGTTATGACCAGTGCCCAAGAAGGCCGGAAGTCTAGAAACTTACCCAAAGGGGTTATGACCAGTGCCCATGAAGGCCAGAAGTACAGAAGCTTACCCAAAGGGGTTATGACCAGTGCCCAAGAAGGCCAGAAGTCCAGAAACTTACCCAAAGGGGTTATGACCAGTGCCCAAGAAGGCCAGAAGTCCAGAAACTTACCCAAAGGGGTTATGACCAATGCCCATGAAGGCCGGAAGTCCAGAAACTTACCCAAAGGGGTTATAACCGGTGCCTGATAAGGACAGGGGTCAAGAACTTACCAGAAAGGGTTATGAGCAATGCCAAAGAAGGACAGACGTCTAAAACTTGCCCAAAAGGGTTGTATGAGAAAGGAGTATATTACCAAAAGGTATAATAAGTGAAAAAATAACTCTGGGAATATTTTAAATTAAAGTCTATGCACGACTCTACGAGTCCCACATAGACTCGGGGACTAATTCGGGGATATAACCCCAGGTACCCCAGAGTTGATCTATAAATAAACTAATAAGAGACATAAATAAATAAAAGAGTATTTAATAAGAGGATATTAAGCAAAATAGAAAAGGAAAAAGACAAGAAAGAGCAACTGGGCCGAGTAAGGGAAATATCGGCCCAGTCCACACTCTCCATGGCCGAATTAAGTACAAAGAAAGAGAAATAACCCCCGGGTGGGCCGACCTAAGCCTAAGTCGGCCCGCCACGGGCCTCCTACCCGACGCCCACTCCCCTTCCCGCCAAACCAACCTGCAGGTCGACGCCCTCTCCCGCCAAGCTTCTCCCAGTAATTCCACCTCGACGCCCGGGTGGGCCGAATGAGCACTAGCTCGGCCCGCCGCGGGACTCAGCACCGGCTCCCTCTCATCGTCGCCCGGGTGGGCCGAATGAGCACTAGCTCGGCCCACCGCGGGACTCAGCGTCGGCTCCCTCTCCTCGTTGCCCGGGTGGGCCGAATGAGCACTAGCTCGGCCCACCACGGGACTCAGTGCCTGCTCCACAGGACCAAATCACTCCGGCTAAGCCTGCCCCCAGTGGTACTCCACCTGGGCCGAGACGGACGATCCGGCTGGGCCACTGAGTCAACCGGATGGGCCCTTCACTCTGCCTGGGCCGAATCAACTATCTGCCAGCCCGAATCTGCTCTACCCAGGCCGAACTATACTTCCAGCAATGTCATTTGGGCCGAGGTATATTACTCCAGGTACCAACTTATTTATCTCCAGATAAAGCGCATCATCAGATCAAGCCAAGACGAGTTACACAAGTATAGTGCCAGTCCTGGGACCCAACCAACTCAGACTGGCACATGGCCAAAGGAATATGCCCTAGGCATCCAAGAATATGCTAAGGAATATGCCGTGGCATCTCCGAAGATGCCAAGGCATATGCTGAGCATCTGAGAAGATGCCAGGAATATGCTACGTAGATGCCAAACGTGTGGAACAAGCCTTGTCCCCTGGGCTCCCCTTTATAAGGAGCACCAGGGGGATCATTCACAGGAGAGGCCCCGAAGGGCTCCTCCCCTCTCCTCTCACTAGGAGCTCTCCTTCTTCCACTTCCTCCACTCTCACGGAGAGATATAGATAGAAGCATAGGAGATACAGCTCAAGGAGCATGATTGTAGCCACAAGTATGGCAAGATTATAAGAGATTAGATGTATAGAATGAGGTGTTATCTCCACTTGAGAGATTCAATCCAATATACATTGTATTTCTCTTTGTTCATACGATTGCGGTCTTCGCTACATCATCCCTCCCCGGATTCCTCCATGTCCATTGGCCCCAACTTTAGCCTACCCATGGCATATGCCGTGATACCACCACGACATTTGTCCAATTGATCTTGTAAGAATTTTTGCATGCATCTTTGGTATGTTGCGCTTGCATTTCTCAATCTGAATGGCATGGTGCGATAGCAATAAGCCCCGTACGGGGTGATAAAAGTTGTCTTTATTTGATCATTTGGATTCAGCGGAATCTGATGGAATCCTGAATATGCATCCACAAATGACAACAACTCACACCCAGCAGTAGAATCTATGACTTGATCGATCCGAGGCAGAGGTAATGGATCTTTCAGACATGCCTTATTGAGGTTCGTGACATCAATACACATGCGCCATACCCCTACCAAGTTTGGGTCATGTTTCTTCTTCTCGACCAGGACTGGGTTTGACAACCAGTCTAGGTGCAGCACTTCCATGATGAATCCAGCAGCTAAAAGTCTTGCAATCTCGGGTGCTATTACTTTCCTCCTATCTCCGGCGAAGCGGCGGAGGGGTTGCTTCACCGGCCTTGCATCTGGTCTTACATGAAGAGAGTGCTCAGCTAGCTCCCTCGGAACTCCTTGCAGATCTTGAGTGGACCATGCAAAGATGTCCCGATTCTCACGGAGGAGGCTGGTGAGCTCGCTTTCCTATTTATTTGTAAGGCCAGCCCCAATGGTCACTATGCGCTTTGGGAAAGTTTCATCCACCTGCACCTTCTTGGTTTCCTTGGTAGCTTGAAATGACACATTGCCATGCGGGTTGGTGAGTGCCGGCATGGACATTTGTCCTGCTTTGGCCAATGCTGCCACCTCCAACATCTGACTTTTCTCTTCTGCTATGACGAGTGACTCGGCCAGTGAATATCCGGCTGAAGCACAAGCAATAGATCTCTTGTAATCTCCTTCCACTGTGATCACCCCACATGGGCCTGGAAGCTTCATCTTTAAGTATGCCATATGGGTAGTAGCCATGAATCTTGCCATAGCCGGCCTGCCGAGTAAGGCATGATATGAGCTGACCAGATCTACGACCTCGAACTCTATAGCTTCAGTGCGACAATTTTCCCTGTTGCCGAATAAGACGTCGACCCAGATCTTGCCAATTGGCTCACATGACAATCCCGACACAATCCCGTGGAAAGTGGTCTTAGTCGGATCCAGCATGTTCATGGTAATACCTAACTTGAGCATTGTATCCTTATACATGATGTTGATGGTACTGCCACTGTCAATCGGTACTTTTGAAAATTTCACATTGATATCTGGGCCCATGAATGTTGGATCCAACACCAGAGTGTATCCTCCAGGGGTTGGCATGATCTTGGGGTGATCTTTTATACTCCAAGTTATCTCTTTCTCAGACCAATTCATGTACTTGGGATTTGCCGGCATCGTGGCATTCACTTCCATCATTCGTCGATGCTGGCTCTTCTTGTCATTTCGCTCTTTGACAAAGACAACATAGCTCTCGTGATGTTCTCTGTACTCATTTCTGGTTTCGTGGCCGATAAGAGCATCGTCACCTTTTGGATTGTGCACCGGGTGCACAGCTTCTCTTCTTCCCAATTCTAATATCTCGACTGCCTGTTTTTGTCACATCCCAAGATTTTCCAAATCTTGTAATGAGAAAATAAATGAATAAAATAAAACTTTGTTTGATTTTCAAGGCCAGAAGAAACTTTTGAATCCAATTGGAAATCTTCAAACCTATTTTGAACAAAGAAATCCTAAAGGGATTAAAAAGATAAATATTTAGTAAAGGAAAAATAAAAATATTTTACTACTACTTTGAAATCTTTTTATAAAAGGATTTGGTTTTCAAATGAAATAGAAGTTTTACAAATAAAGATTATTTTATAAATCCAAATTAAAACCTTGGCCAAGCTTTGGAATTAAAACATTTTATTTTAAATAAAATTAGCAAAGGTTTATTTAAATAAAATAATAAGGAATTAATATCCAAACTTTATTTAAATAAAAGGTTTTACCAATTTAATTGAAACATCAAAACTTATTAAAATCATTTAAAATAAGTTTTCCAAATATTTGATATTCACAAATAAAACCTACTAAAGTGTTTTGGCTTTATTTTAGATTTCAAAATAAATAACTCAATAAAACAAATCCTATTTGATTTAATAATGAAAGTCTATTATATTTAATTAATAATGGACTCTAAAATAAAATGTTATTTTGTTTTAAAACAAGTTTCCAAGTATTCTTTATTTCCAAATAAAACCTACTGATTTGGTTTTGAAAGTATTTGAATTTCAAATGGAGATTTTAAATAAATTAAAACCCATTTAATTTATTAACTAGTGTCCATTTTATTTAATTATAAATGGACTCTAAAAATAAAAATATTATTGTATTTTGGGATTTGATTTATGTTGTTAAAACGAACCAAATTCAAGTGCAAAGTGTGTTGAATGTTTGATTTGTTTGAATGTTTGAATAATTGTTTGAAATTCAAAAAAGAAATTGAAATTGGAAAAAGAAAAATGTTTCAGATAGAAAAAAAATAGTGCAAACGGCCCAGCCCAACTATCCTAGCCCAGCAGCCCAGCTCCCCTCTCCCACGACGAAGCGTTTTCTACTCATTCCCAGACCCGCAAAGAGACTGACCAGTGACCCTCCTCTCACTTCTTTTCCCACTGACGACTGGACCCCACTCTCCTGTTCTTCCTCCTCACCCGCAGCGACCACTTCCTTCCCCCGTTTCTGCATTGATCTCGCGGGAGTAATTCTCGTCAATACAGCGAGTAATGTCTGTCTTAAACCACGCTCAGTAACTCGCCTGCGTCCTCTCTCTCTTTATCCTCTCTCGCCCGACCCTCTCTGCCTCAGAGCTATCCCAATTTGGAGCCACATCACCTCTGACTCCGGCGAGCTCCGCGGGAAATTCTGGCCACACCTCGCCGCCCCTCAACTGCCTCTGCACGCGAGCTTGTTCTACATCGCCTGGCGAACCTCCTAGCGTCAACCGCTTGGCCGCGGCCACACCAGACGCTCGGCTTCGTCAATTTCTGAGCACCACCGGCGTCGCGACTACTCCGGCGAAACCTCTTGGGTAAACCAGACAACCCCGACCCCTCTCGTTCACGCACACACTTTCGCCGTGTCTTGGCGCATCTGACCATGCACTTCGTTTGCCTCTGGGTGATTCCTAGCGCCGTCCTCGACGACGACGGAGCAAAGCCGAGGCGCATCTCCACTCCGGCGAGCAATCAAGCCCGCTCCAGTGCGCCCCTCGCCAAGACAGCAACACGTTGAGCTCCACCAGACTTCTGCGATCAATGTGAGCATTTCCCCACCTTCCTTTGCTTCCTGCTTCACCAGCGCCACCGCCATCTGGCCGCACCGCCGCTCGCCGATGACCTCGCGCCGCCAGTTCATGGCTATTAGATAGGAGCCGTCCGATATCGATCGGGTGGACGTGATAGAATCACTTAATAGCGAAGGGGTATGCGCTCAGTACCGCACGATCTGACTTGATCCAACGGCCTGTGTTTGTCGATCCGAGCGAAACGGTATAGGCGAATAGGAAACAGCCACGTGGCCTCTGATTGGTTTAAAAAGACAGAAAACTTCTATTAGATTTCCAATTTTATAAATTGCATAACTTTCAAACCACACGTCCAAAAATTACAAATTTTATATCAATGGATTCAGGAGAGCAAGCCCTATCCAACTGTGGAATTAGTTTAGCCAATAGTATCTGTTAGTTTGCTTGATTTTGCAGATTCTTTTGTGAGCTTGTTTAGAGTATAAAAATTGTTTAAAATTGAATTTAGGGGTAAAACTTTTGCAAAATGGTTTGGTGTGACCTTACTGACCCTAGGAACCAACCCTTGGTGTTAAAAATGATTTTGGTAAAATTTAGGTTGAATTATTTGACTTAGCCAATTTCTAGCCAAATAAAATTATTGATTTTATTATGAAAATGTTTATGGAAAGGAAACTTTGAGAAAATAGTTTGGACCAAACCTACTGACCCAAAAACACCAAGTTTTGCAATAGCAACTCATTTGGTGAAAAACTCAAAAGTTTTGTTTTGATAAAAACATTTTCCACCACATAAAATGATGAATGGATTTGAAAATGGTTTAAGGATAAACCCCATTTGCTAATGACTTTGCCACTTTGGTAAATGGCCAATTTGGATCTTACAAAGTTTAGAAGCCTAGTGGAGACCATCCTTGCAATAGAACCAACCTTTGCATGCTTATGCATGACTTAGATTCCATTACTTTGTGTGTGTGAAAAATTGTTTGCTTGACTTTGGTTTGGAATGAGAATTGAATGTGTGTTTTCTTGATTGACTTGTAGTGAAGTGTTAGACTAGCAAGATCAAGGAGTGAACCACCATTCCCTACCAAAAAGGCAAGTGATGCTTCATACTTTTTGTCCCATTATTTTCTCTATGCATTAGTGAATTTTGCTAAGTAAAACTTGCATGGATTTTGCTAAGTATGAACCTTGCTATAGGAAAACCTAGTAGATGAATCCTTAGTAGGATTTCCTAAGTTAAAGTTTCCTATTACTACCAAGCTTAGCCTAGCTAATAGAAAACATGGGTGGAAAATATATTCACACTATGGAAAAATCTCTAAGTCTGAGGACTTATGTTTTGTTTAATAAAACAACTAAGTTAATGAATCACCTGGGTGGAATGGAAGGATTGGGTTCACAAGGCCCATGTTTATGGTTGACCTTGTGTATCTCACTTGTGGATGGCCACCCAGGAAACAAAGGGATTTGAGATGTCAAATGTTGAGAAGCTTCAAGTGCAACCACTTGGCAATATGGGCTCTGCCATGATCATATAGGTTGCAAGAACTTAGCCATATGGACAGTGGGTGGTAGTGTTGATAGGATGGAGCGCGTCCATTTTGGTCTAAGGGAAAGCTTCTAAAAGATCTTGTCTTGGGAAACCAAGTCTTGTGGGGAAAGTGCACCACCTCTGCAGAGTGTAAAATCTAAGTACTTAGCCATGTCCCTGGTAAAGGACAATTTGAGCATCAAGACATGGAAGCAATCAAGAATCTCATCATTCAAATTTCTAAAGTTAAAACTTGTGGATTGAACAAGGGTTGTCTGAAATCTTCAATCTTTGATTGGGAGATGCCTTGTAAAGGATCTTCAATCTTTGATTGAGAAAAATGATTTTGTCAAAACAAAAACTTAGTATTTTCAATGTTAAGGAAAAATCTATTTTGAGCAATGCAAGCCTCAACTCCACTCAGCCAAATGCATATAGTTGATAGACTCCACAATACTACCATAGTATCACTTGCCAATATAATTCAAATGTATTGACCCATTGTGGCTGTAACTTGTATGTTGCAAGTTTGATTGATTTTAGTGAAGATTGTTTGATTAGGATTACAAAGTCTACAACCAACATCTGCCTGTGGTACTTTTGAAGATGAAGGACCCATGACTATAGTTATTCCGCTCCAATGTAATGTAATAGCCATATGAGCTATGTGTGATGTAATAAAATTATGTTATTCCTGGTTATAAAGTTATTTTATGACCTTTGTTTCTTGATATTACATCTTAACTGTGGATGCTAGCTATTGATCCAGGGACTAGCTGTAACATCCCAAAAATATCAAACTTAGATCAACAAAACACTAATCCTAAAGTTTAGGGTTAACAAAAACTTTTCTAAATCAATTCATGAAAGCATGTCTATGTGTATGCATGAATTTTGAAATTCTTTAAAACCACTTTGTTTGTGTGATTCATTGCTTGTAAAATGTTTCTTAGGTGAAAAGAACATCATATAAAACATTCCCCACACTTTTCCTAAAGAAAAATAAGTCAAAACCAATATATCAAGTGAATGGTCATTTTGACCAATTTAACTCCCATGCCTACTTTCGCTGTCTCAAACTTTCAAAACCTAACAGAAACTTTTCTGGATCTTTGCACCCCTTGAATGTACTCATAACCAAGTATCAAGGCCCACTTTGTGATCATCCAGAAACTTTCAAATGCATAGTTTAAATGACAACTCAAAATTGAATCTTCTTCATATGGGAAGATCCCACTTTTTCAAAACCCACTTAAACAAGCTCAATTTTCAAAACCCAAGCATCTGCAGACTCACCAGAACCAATCTAGCAAACCCACCAAAAATCATTTCAAAATTCAAAACTTGATTTCATGCGGCCATTTCATCAAACAGGTTGCAGACACAAATCAAACAAAACACAAAACACTATAGTGTGCAGTGATTCTTGCCTAACTTGTTCCCTAGTTAGCTCTCACACACCTCAGTAGATCATCTAGAAAGATTAGCCCAACACTAGCACTCTGTGAGCTTGCCATTCCCATTAATGGTGAACAGCCGAGCAACCCCATGTCACCCCACTGTGGACAGCAAGCTAGGAGCAGCAGCAAGCCTAGCCAGCATGTCTGGGAGGCAGCCCACCGTCCACCGCCACTGCCTGTTCCAGCCGCGAGCGTTGCCAAGCCCTGGACCACGCGCACAAGACACGCCCAGACCATGCCGAGCGTGCGCCAGAGCGCCACCCTCGACCACCACCCACAGACCACGCGCCGCCCTCACCGCGCGCACACACGATCACCACCGACCCAGGAGACCGCCAGACATCCCCGTTTAACGCCCCGCGCCATACAGCCACCGCCCGCCGTCGAGAACGCCGCCTCTGCCGCGCAGAGCACCGCCTGTTCCAGACCAAACCACACCGCCCCATCCCTCGCGACCATATCGTTGAGCATCGCCAGGAGACACAGCACCGTCCCCTACCCTTGCCCATGCCATTAGCTGCCTGTAACATCGCCTCCGACGAGCTCACCTTGCGCCCCGACGGTCCCCTCGCTCGACTATAAATAGAGGCCACCCCCGCATGATTTCTTCACACCATCTCACTCCCCTCTCCTCACTGATCGTGCCACACCATTCTCAGAGCAAGGCGAGCACCACTCCGCCGGAATTTCACTGGAGCCTGCCGCTGCCGGAGAAGAAAGGAGCCAGCGATTGGAGCCGCCCCAGGAGAAGCCACCGGTACCAGGAGGTTCGCCGTCGTCGACTTCGTCGTTCGCCCGCCTCGCCGACCCTCGCCCGTACTCCGGTGAGCCCCCAGCACCCCTCACTGGCCGCGCTAGGTTTCGTTCTCTTCGGAGCTGTCTCGCGTCGACGATGACCCTCAGCCGTTGGATTAGAACCAGATCGAACGAACCACGTTTGCCCATACCGCTTCGCCCAGCCCCGAGTCACTGACGAGTGGGGACACCCACTTAAGCAGCCCGCGGGAGCACTGCGCTTAGCAGGCCGGCCCGTTAGAATATCCTGCGCAGCCCAACAATTCAAATTAAATCTTTTTCTTTTTAAATTCAAACACACTTCAGTACCCAACTTAAAAAATCAACCCAGATCGATTTAGTGCACCAAATTAGATGAAACCAATTTTGTTGGAAAGGTCTGTGAATGCTTAATCCAAGCCCGTTGGATTCAAGTCATTTGGATCTGTAGATCACCCATGGCAAAAATGACAAGGCAGAAGCTTTTCTGCATTCAAACATTTTTCAAATTTAAACCACAATAGCTTTTGAGTTGATTCCAACTCTCAAAAATCACTTTCAACCATACCTTTCAGAATATATAAAAATATATATAGGTTAATTGCAGAAATAATGTTCAAGGAATAAAGGAATGCTTCATAAGCATTTCTAGCCACTTTAATTAATTAAGATAAAAGGGTAAAACCTTGTTAAATTATGACACCACTTTAAATCACTTTCCCATGGACTACAACATGTGGTGATGACATGTGTCAACATGATCCCATGTTTAGTTTGGAGAATATTAAATCTTAAGTAATTTTTCAATGAGTAGAAATTACTTTTCTAAAATAAGAAGACTTAAACCAATCCTTAACCTTGTAATGTTAGAGATGATGCTAGATCATCTGTAGGACCCTTGTGTGTGATGATTGCAAGTAGTTAAGTATTGTTTGGTGATTTTGTACCTCGTATTTATTCATAGACGCTAGTACCGACCAAGGCTACGTGGAAGAAGGAGGATACTACGAAGAGGAAGCCGAGGAGAACTTCAACCACTGCTCTGCACAAGGCAAGCTAAAACTTGCAAGGCACTCTACCTATGCAAGCTTATACTGATATTGATGCAAGCTAACACTTGCAAGATACTATACATATGCAAGTGCATAAGACGCCCTATTGTTGCCACAACCCATGACTGTGATATGATTACTATATGCCCTAAGCGTATGTAACCATACCCACTTGCTAAACCAATCCTAGTTTTATGGCAAGCTTTTTACTTTATTTCGTTATCAAAGTTTACTTAGAGGCTACCCAAGAATTTTGGTAGACACTAGACAGTTGTGCTGAAGATTGCATAAAGAGCATTAAAATTTGGCCTAAGCTAGAAACCTTGATATCATCTTATGATATAAGGTTGGACTTAGTTGCAACTCCACTAGTTACCACCCCTCTATTAGTACTACCCCACCTGTAGATGCTAGTGCTAAGCATAAAACTTGATCAACTTAGATGGGAATACTTGGTGGAAAAATGGTTACGAAAACCTTGGAATGATGGATCATTCTATTGAAATGTTTTGGACATGTGTTTCCAAACACTTGATGATTTTGGTGATGAAAATGTTGAGGCATGAGCCTTAGCCCTTTATAAAACTGATGGTTGTCTGGATGCGATACCATTCCAATTTTATCGTACAACCACAATACCCGAATATTGGGTAGGGCTTGACTGGAAACTTATATACCTTAGTATTAGTTCCCTCACGGCCAAGGTCTGAGCTGAGGCTACCTTGTGAAGATTGTCCACCTGTGCAGTACCCAAGATGACAGTGGTCATGGTTGGGAGGCCAAACTCACAGGAGAGGTGCTTATACTAGGGAGTGTAAATGGAAGGTTAGGATTGATTATCCGCATACTGAGTATGGTGAATTCAGGATTTGTTCCTAACGGATGTATCGAATGTTGTGGTGAAAGTGTACAATCTCTGCAGAGTGTCAAACTATTCGAATAGCCGCGTCCGCGGTTATGGATAGTTGGAGTGGCCATACTGTTCCCCCGTCAGACTTTTCAAAATGACTTGTGAACGACCTGAGACTTTGACTTGACCACAACAGAGTTGTGACTGGAAATACAAGATCCCACTTAGGAGCATTAAAATTGTGACCAGCTTTGGAACTTAGTAGTATAAACCTGGCTTTTGCAAAACAACCCTAGAGCCTAGTGTCCTATTATCCAAAAACCCCCTTTTCTTGTTAGTATTAGTTTGCGAGTACTTAAAGAGTACTCATGGCTTTGTCCCTGGCTATTCCCATGGCCAGACTATGAAGAGGAGTACCTGGAGGATGGACCCCAGGACAGTTACGACAACTAGGATCATCTCCCATCGTCAGCATTGCCTGTGACCCCGAAGATGGAGCTTCACCTACGCTACCGATATTATTCCGTATTCCGCTGCTTGGTGTTGTATTAAGGACTGGATCATGAGATCCCTATTTGTGTAAGAACTTATGTATCGTTGTAATGGATGAAGTACTATGGTATCCAATTCTGTTATGTCTCGCAAAAATGGTAATCCTGGGATTGCGATGTATGGCATAACAGGCATCTAGGATTGAAAAATCCGGGTGTTGACAAGTTGGTATCAGAGCCATCCTGACCATAGGAGACCCTAGTTAGATTGGACGCTGAACCAAAAACTTAGTTTCAAAACTCAAAAACAGAACTATTTACGAAAAATATTCTCCTTCTTACCTCTTAAATTATTTAATAAACTTCATGTACCTCAAAAACTCTTGCAAATATATAAAATTTTTGACACACTTGATCACTTTGCTAAACTACTCATCCTCTATTTTTATAGATGGACGTGAAGTACAGCAAGTTTTACCAACTCGGAAATGGAGGAGACCTTATCTTTGAGAGGGATCTGGATCAGCTTTCGGAACTTTTGGAGCACCCCCATCCCGAGTTCTTCGGAGCTCAGCTCAATGATCAAGGGGGAGAAGATCTACAGTGGCTAATTGTTGCAAGTCTCCGAGGAAAAATTGAACCTCCCACTGCGGAGGGAATTCAGTTTACCTTGAGGGAAAACAACTGGCTCGATGGACTTGCTAGAGCAATGCAGGAAGCTCTTTTCCGTCTGTGTGGGCAGAGCATCAATCAGATCAAGGGTACTCGCTTTGAGTTTTGCCCAAGACGTGATGCAAATAGTCAACCACTGGAAGCCCCATACCACCCCGAGCTGAAGACTCAATTGGACCACCTTAGCTTCATGATGTATGATCGTCAGCAGGAACTGGACAACTGCCGTGACTATTGCAACCACAAGTCTGCCATCATCAAGACGAAGGATCAGACCATCGCCATGCTAGCAAAGGATCGCAAGTCTCGCCGCCGTCAGCTCGACAAGAAGGAGCGCATTATTGCCCGTCTTCGCCATCGTATCTCAGCTCTGGAAGAGACCATCCATGAGAGAGATATGCAGTTAGAGGAAAGGGAGAATGCCGGAGAAGATCTTCGTGGAGACCCTTACTCCTATCTCAGCGATGACGATGATTTTCTGGAGGATCAGGCCATGGACTTCTTCACCGATGAGGATGATTTCGCCTTCATCGATGATGCGGAAGATGATGAAGCCACAGACTCCGAGCAGTAGTAGCACTGAGCACTAGCGTAGCGAGTTGTAGTCGGTCCCACTGTATCGTAGTTCCTAGAATGGTTCTTAAAACCATCTTTTTTGCTTTGTTGTGGTGTGTGTTGTACTGTGTGCTATGAGTGAATGAATGAAAAAACAAGTTGCTAGAAAACTTGAGTCAAACTCTAAAAACTTTTCAAAGACCCAAAACCTTAGAAATTTCCCTCTTTTCTCATGATCTATATCAATCTTCAGATGCCACGTGGAGGAAGTGGTTCAGCCCCGGACCCAATGTTGCAGATCCTGCAAATGTTGACTTCTGACCGCGAAGCTGAACGAGCGGAACGGCAAGCCAACCTAGCCACTCTGCAACAGATAGCCCAGCTAGCCCACAACAACCAAGGTCATGGAAATCAGGACAACCACGGATCTAAGCTCAAGAATTTCCAGAATACCAACCCACCCGTTTTCACCAAGTCAGAAGAACCCCTAGATGCCGATGATTGGCTGCAAACCATGGAGAATAACTTAGAAGTAGCCGGAGTAGAAGCCAACGAGAAAGTCTTGTTCGCCACTCATTATCTAGCCGGAAATGCCAGGGCATGGTGGAACAGTGTTCGTGCAATGACCGGAGGCCAAATGCTGACCTGGGAGGAATTCAAGGTCAAGTTTAGCAGAACCCATGTGCCGCAAGGTTTGATCAAGAGAATGAGAGACGAGTTCAGAGAATTGAAGCAATGAAGGATGACTGTAGTGGAGTACCGTGACAAATTTTTGTCATTATCTAGGTACGCCCCAGATGAGATAGACACCGAAGCCAAGAAGAAAGAAAGATTCCTGAATGGTCTGCATGACGAGATGCAGACAGTGTTAGTCAATATTCCCTTTGCTGATATTGAAGCCCTTGTCGACTCCGCTATCCAGATGGAAGGAAAGATCAACCAGGCCAATGAGAACCGCAAGCGTCGCATGATGCATCAACCAGGAACCCATCAGACCCCAAAGTATCGCCCCAACCCATCTCCAGGATTTGCCCCAAGAACCAACAGACCCCCTATGACCCGTCCGAACTATCCCAACCGTGGAAACCCTAGACCCGGAGGAAATCACAACAACCCCGGCAATTCTAGCACTTTCACACGTGCCCCACCCAAGTTCAACACCAACCATGCTACCGCCAACCCCAATACTGCCCCGAGGACTGGAAGCAATGATGTGCCTGTCGCAGCCAAGGACAAGTCCCAAGTGACCTGTTATGACTGTGGAAATAAAGGCCACTATTCCAACGAGTGCCCCAACAAGAAGAACGCTACAGCCCCTAATACCAATGTCCCAGCCCAGCAGCAGCATCGTGTCCAGCCAGGGAGAAGATTTGCCCCAGGAAATTCACTCAACCGCAATGGCCGCCTTTTTCTCATGCATGCTGAAGAAGCTCAGGAAGCGCTAGACGTCGTGCTGGGTATGTTTTCTGTTAATTCAGTACTCGCAAGAGTGTTGTTTGATTCTGGTGCATCGCATTCATTTGTCACCGAAGAATTTGCATGCACTAGTAAAATCCAACCAACCAAACTGAAGCATGTGATGATTGTACAAATTCCCGGATCAACCACCAAGGCTAGGCAAATTTGCAAAGCCGTCCCCATCCGAATCCATGGCATAGATTTTTATGCTAATCTAATAGTACTCGGAACTAAAGGTTTGGAAGTAGTACTAGGAATGGATTGGATGTCCAAACATAAAGGAATGATTGACTGTGCCAAGAAAGCCATTACCATGACTAGTACCGTCGGAATATTAGTCGAGCATATATCGGAAACCTTACCTCGCCAATTCAAGTGTAACAAGAGTCTAACTCAACCTACCATCGACCAAGTTCGGGTAGTCTGTGAATACCCCGATGTATTTCCAGATGTTTTGCCCGGTATGCCCCCAGATAGGGATATCGAGTTTATCATCGAACTAATCCCCGGAACAGGACATATAGCCCAGAGACCCTATAGTATGAACCTGTCAGAACTAGAAGAACTGAAGAAGCAACTGGATTCCATGTTAGAAATCAGATTGATTCAACCAAGTGCGTCCCCATGGAGGTCACCTGTCTTGTTTGTGGACAAGAAGGATGGAGGTAACCGTTTGTGTACGGATTATCGAAAGTTGAATGATGTCACCATCAAGAACAAGTACCCCTTGCCCAAGATAGAGGATTTGTTTGATCAGTTGACCGGTGCCCAGGTGTTTTCTAAGATTGATCTTAGAACTGGTTATCATCAACTCAAAATTCGTGCAGAGGATATTCCAAAGACTGCCTTTACCACCAGATATGGGTTGTATGAGTATACAGTCATGTCTTTTGGATTAACCAATGCCCCCGCTTATTTCATGAACCTCATGAATAAGATTTTTATGGACATCCTGGATAAGTTTGTCGTTGTTTTCATCGATGACATTCTGATTTATTCCAAATCGGAAGAAGAACATGAGCTACACCTAAGGACCATTCTTGGAACCCTTAGAGAGCATCAGCTGTATGCAAAATTTAGCAAATGTGAATTCTGGTTACATGAAGTAGGATTCCTCGGTCACATTGTATCAACCGGAGGAATTGCCGTTGACCCTGCCAAGGTGAAAGATGTAGAAGATTGGCAAGCCCCAACCACTCAAACCCAAGTTCGTGCTTTTCTCGGATTGGCGGGATATTACCGCAAATTCGTAGAAGGATTCTCTAGTATCGCCCGACCCATGACCCAATTGCTGAAGAAGGACAAGAAGTTTGAATGGACAGACAAGTGTGAAGCGAGTTTTCAAGAACTCAAAAGGAGATTGATTTCCGCCCCAATCTTGATCATGCCGGATATCACGAAGCCCTTCGATGTGTATTGTGACGCATCCAAGATTGGTCTCGGATGTGTGCTAATGCAAGAAGGCCAAGTTATATCCTATCTATCGCGACAATTGAAGCAGCATGAACAAAATTATCCAACCCATGACCTCGAACTCGCAGCCGTAGTTCTAGCCCTGAAGACATGGAGACATTACCTTATGGGAAACCGTTGTGAGATTTACTCGGATCACAAGAGCCTAAAGTATATATTCACTCAGAAGGAGCTGAATATGAGGCAGAGAAGATGGATTGAGCTAATCAAGGATTACGACCTGGACATTCATTATCACCCTGGAAAAGCCAACGTAGTAGCCGATGCCCTTAGCAGATTGCTGTGCCGCTTGAACTCCATGATTTTGAAGGAGCAACCAAGTTTGCACAAAGAGATGGAAGATTTTCGAATAAAATTAGTAAGTGAAGGATTTTTGGCTAGCATAGAACTTCAGCCCACTTTGATCAGTCAGGTTAAAGAGGCGCAGAAAGGAAATGCTAGTATCGACGGAATTAAACATCGTATCGGTACAGGCAAAGTACCCGGATTCACCGAGGACGAAGAAGGAATTTTGTGGTACAAAGGACGCCTTTGTGTACCAGCAGATTCTGAGTTAAAAGAAGTTATCTTGAAGGAGGCTCATGATACTCTTTATTCTATCCATCCAGGAGGAACTAAGATGTATCAAGATTTGAAAGAGCAATTTTGGTGGCATAAGATGAAGAGAGAAATCGGAAGCTATATCGCCAAGTGTGATATATGTCAGCGAGTCAAGGCAGGACATCAAAGACCCGCTGGATTGTTGCAACCTTTGCAAATTCCGGAATGGAAATGGGATTCTGTAGGAATGGACTTTATCACTGGACTACCTACTTCTAGTAGGGGAAATGACTCTATTTGGGTCATAGTGGACAGATTGTCCAAAGTCGCCCATTTCTTGCCCGTTAAAACCACCTATCAGAGTTCGAAGCTAGCAGAGTTGTACATCGCTAGGATCGTTAGTTTGCACGGAGTCCCCAAGAATATCGTATCAGATCGAGGAACTCAGTTTACCTCGAGATTCTGGAAGAAGGTCCAGGAAGGTTTAGGAACCCGCCTAGATTTCAGTACCGCGTATCACCCTCAGACCGATGGACAAACGGAGCGAGTAAACCAAATACTCGAAGATATGCTTAGAGCATGTGTGCTAGAATATGGATCCAAGTGGGAAGACTGTCTGCCGTTTGCAGAATTTTCCTACAACAATAGTTACCAAGCCAGTTTGCAAATGGCCCCATTTGAATTCATGTACGGAAGGAAGTGCCGCACCCCTTTGAACTGGTCGGAAGTAGGAGAGAGTCAAATTTTCGGACCCGACATCCTACGAGAAGCAGAAGAGAAGGTTCACAAGATTCGAGAGCATCTCAAGACAGCCCAATCCCGACAAAAGAGTTACGCCGACAAGAGACGTCGAGACCTCGCCTTTAACATTGGAGACTTTGTTTACCTGAAAGTGTCGCCATTGAAGGGAATGCAGAGTTTCCAACTCAAAGGAAAGTTAGCCCCCAGATATATCGGACCTTTCAAAATTTTGAACCGTCGAGGAGAAGTATCGTATCAACTCGAGCTACCAGAAGAGATGTCAATAGTGCACAATGTGTTCCATATCTCGTTACTTCGCAAATGTCTCGAAGTCCCCGAGAAGACCGAAGTGTTCAAGAATATCGATCATAGGACCATAGAGATCAATGATGACCTGACCTATCCCGAAGTACCCATCCGTATATTGGAGGAAGCTTTTCGAACGACCAGAACCCGAAGCATCAAGTTTCTCAAGATTCAGTGGAGCAACCACACAGAAGAAGAAGCTACCTGGCAACGCGAAGATCACATCAGGACGGAGTTTCCAGATCTCTTCAAATCCTAGGTAATCTTTTCGTCCTTTTTCAAATCTCGGGACGAGATTTTGTTTAAGGGGGGAAGGTTTGTAACATCCCAAAAATATCAAACTTAGATCAACAAAACACTAATCCTAAAGTTTAGGGTTAACAAAAACTTTTCTAAATCAATTCATGAAAGCATGTCTATGTGTATGCATGAATTTTGAAATTCTTTAAAACCACTTTGTTTGTGTGATCCATTGCTTGTAAAATGTTTCTTAGGTGAAAAGAACATCATCTAAAACATTCCCCACACTTTTCCTAAAGAAAAATAAGTCAAAATCAATATATCAAGTGAATGGTCATTTTGACCAATTTAACTCCCATGCCTACTTTGGCTGTCTCAAACTTTCAAAACCTAATAGAAACTTTTCTGGATCTTTGCACCCCTTGAATGTACTCATAACCAAGTATCAAGGCCCACTTTTTGATCATCCAGAAACTTTCAAATGCATAGTTTAAATGACAACTCAAAATTGAATCTTCTTCATATGGGAAGATCCCACTTTTTCAAAACCCACTTAAACAAGCTCAATTTTCAAAACCCAAGCATCTGCAGACTCACCAGAACCAATCTAGCAAACCCACCAAAAATCATTTCAAAATTCAAAACTTGATTTCATGCGGCCATTTCATCAAACAGGTTGCAGACACAGATCAAACAAAACACAAAACACTATAGTGTGCAGTGATTCTTGCCTAACTTGTTCCCTAGTTAGCTCTCACACACCTCAGTAGATCATCTAGGAAGATTAGCCCAACACTAGCACCCTGTGAGCTTGCCATTCCCATTAATGGTGAACAGCCGAGCAACCCCATGTCACCCCACTGTGGACAGCAAGCTAGGAGCAGCAGCAAGCCTAGCCAGCATGTCTGGGAGGCAGCCCACCGTCCACCGCCACTGCCTGTCCCAGCCGCGAGCGTTGCCAAGCCCTGGACCACGCGCACAAGACACGCCCAGACCATGCCGAGCGTGCGCCAGAGCGCCACCCTCGACCACCACCCACAGACCGCGCGCCGCCCTCACCGCGCGCACACACGATCACCACCGACCCAGGAGACCGCCAGACATCCCCGTTTAACGCCCCGCGCCATACAGCCACCGCCCGCCGTCGAGAACGCCGCCTCTGCCGCGCAGAGCACCGCCTGTTCCAGACCAAACCACACCGCCCCATCCCTCGCGACCATATCGCTGAGCATCGCCAGGAGACACAGCACCGTCCCCTACCCTTGCCCATGCCATTAGCTGCCTGTAACATCGCCTCCGACGAGCTCACCTTGCGCCCCGACGGTCCCCTCGCTCGACTATAAATAGAGGCCACCCCCGCATGATTTCTTCACACCATCTCACTCCCCTCTCCTCACTGATCGTGCCACACCATTCTCAGAACAAGGCGAGCACCACTCTGCCGGAATTTCACTGGAGCCTGCCGCTGCCGGAGAAGAAAGGAGCCAGCGATTGGAGCCGCCCCAGGAGAAGCCACCGGTACCAGGAGGTTCGCCGTCGTCGACTTCGTCGTTCGCCCGCCTCGCCGACCCTCGCCCGTACTCCGGTGAGCCCCCAGCACCCCTCACTGGCCGCGCTAGGTTTCGTTCTCGCCGGAGCTGTCTCGCGTCGACGATGACCCTCAGCCGTTGGATTAGAACCAGATCGAACGAACCACGTTTGCCCATACCGCTTCGCCCAGCCCCGTGTCACTGACGAGTGGGGACACCCACTTAAGCAGCCCGCGGGAGCACTGCGCTTAGCAGGCCGGCCCGTTAGAATTTCCCGCGCAGCCCAACAATTCAAATTAAATCTTTTTCTTTTTAAATTCAAACACACTTCAGTACCCAACTTCAAAAATCAACCCAGATCGATTTAGTGCACCAAATTAGATGAAACCAATTTTGTTGGAAAGGCCTGTGAATGCTTAATCCAAGCCCGTTGGATTCAAGTCATTTGGATCTGTAGATCACCCATGGAAAAAATGACAAGGCACAAGCTTTTCTGCATTCAAACATTTTTCAAATTTAAACCACAATAGCTTTTGAGTTGATTCCAACTCTCAAAAATCACTTTCAACCATACCTTTCAGAATATATAAAAATATATATAGGTTAATTTCAGAAATAATGTTCAAGGAATAAAGGAATGCTTCATAAGCATTTCTAGCCACTTTAATTAATTAAGATAAAAGGGTAAAACCTTGTTAAATTATGACACCACTTTAAATCACATTCCCATGGACTACAACATGTGGTGATGACATGTGTCAACATGATCCCATGTTTAGTTAGGAGAATATTAAATCTTAAGTAATTTTTCAATGAGTAGAAATTACTTTTCTAAAATAAGAAGACTTAAACCAATCCTTAACCTTGTAATGTTAGAGATGATGCTAGATCATCTGTAGGACCCTTGTGTGTGATGATTGCAAGTAGTTAAGTATTGTTTGGTGATTGTGTACCTCGTATTTATTCATAGACGCTAGTACCGACCAAGGCTACGAGGAAGAAGGAGGATACTACGAAGAGGAAGCCGAGGAGAACTTCAACCACTGCTCTGCACAAGGCAAGCTAAAACTTGCAAGGCACTCTACCTATGCAAGCTTATACTGATATTGATGCAAGCTAACACTTGCAAGATACTATACCTATGCAAGTGCATAAGACACCCTATTGTTGCCACAACCCATGCCTGTGATATGATTACTATATGCCCTAAGCGTATGTAACCATACCCACTTGCTAAACTAATCCTAGTTTTATGGCAAGCTTTTTACTTTATTTCGTTATCAAAGTTTACTTAGAGTCTACCCAAGAATTTTGGTAGACACTAGACAGTTGTGCTGAAGATTGCATAAAGAGCATTAAAATTTGGCCTAAGCTAGAAACCTTGATATCATCTTATGATATAAGGTTGGACTTAGTTGCAACTCCACTAGTTACCACCCCTCTATTAGTACTACCCCACCTGTAGATGCTAGTGCTAAGCATAAAACTTGATCAACTTAGATGGGAATACTTGGTGGAAAAATGGTTACGAAAACCTTGGAATGATGGATCATTCTATTGAAATGTTTTGGACATGTGTTTCCAAACACTTGATGATTTTGGTGATGAAAATGTTGAGGCATGAGCCTTATCCCTTTATAAAACTGATGGTTGTCTGGATGCGATACCATTCCAATTTTATCGTACAACCACAATACCTGAATATTGGGTAGGGCTTGACTGGAAACTTATATACCTTAGTATTAGTTCCCTCACGGCCAAGGTCTGAGCTGAGGCTACCTTGTGAAGATTGTCCACCTGTGCAGTACCCAAGATGACAGTGGTCATGGTTGGGAGGCCAAACTCACAGGAGAGGTGCTTATACTAGGGAGTGTAAATGGAAGGTTAGGATTGATTATCCGCATACTGAGTATGGTGAATTAAGGATTTGTTCCTGACGGATGTATCGAATGTTGTGGTGAAAGTGTACAATCTCTGCAGAGTGTCAAACTATTCGAATAGCCGCATCCGCGGTTATGGACAGTTGGAGTGGCCATACTGTTCCCCCGTCAGACTTTTCAAAATGACTTGTGAACGACCTGAGACTTTGACTTGACCACAACAGAGTTGTGACTGGAAATACAAGATCCCACTTAGGAGCATTAAAATTGTGACCAGCTTTGGAACTTAGTAGTATAAACCTGGCTTTTGCAAAACAACCCTAGAGCCTAGTGTCCTATTATCCAAAAAACCCCTTTTCTTGTTAGTATTAGTTTGCGAGTACTTAAAGAGTACTCATGGCTTTGTCCCTGGCTATTCCCATGGCCAGACTATGAAGAGGAGTACCTGGAGGATGGACCCCAGGACAGTTACGCCAACTAGGATCATCTCCCATCGTCAGCATTGCCTGTGACCCCGAAGATGGAGCTTCACCTACGCTACCGATATTATTCCGTATTTCGCTGCTTGGCGTTGTATTAAGGACTGGATCATGAGATCCCTATTTGTGTAAGAACTTATGTATCGTTGTAATGTATGAAGTACTATGGTATCCAATTCTGTTATGTCTCGCAAAAATGGTAATCCTGGGATTGCGATGTATGGCATAACAGGCATCTAGGATTGAAAAATCCGGGTGTTGACACTAGCATTGTAAAACACAGGAGGAATCTTCCTTATTAGGTTGAGACCCTTACAGATGGTATCAGAGCATTGTGTTGCCTGTAGGATTTGTGAACCTAGGATTGGACAAAAACCCTTAGAAAAATAGGAGTTATATTTTGATCCAAAACTTACTTACAAAAACACTTGTAAACTCTTTCCTCAACCATTTTGGTTTTAACTCTACATCTCTTCTATTTCAACTGGATGGAGAAACCTACCCATGGCCAAAGACTACACCTTATGCAAAGGACTTCTTCAACATCTTCAACTCTAATGACTTCAACATCTTCAACCCTAATGACTTCAACATCTTCAGCATATTCATCAAGGACCTCCAACTTGGATACCACTAAGGACTACAAGTGAATCAAGGATTCATTGCTCAAGACTTAGAGATTGAGGGAATGCAAAAGTTAGAAGGAGTCTACATCATTTGAAGTATTGCAACCAAGAGCTTTTCTCAAGGAAACCATGATCCCATACAAGAAGAATCATGAAGGAAGGAAAGATCACAAGTGAACCATGTAGATGGACCCCCATTTATAGTTAAGTCAAACACACCAACTTATGTGGGGTAACAAAAATATTTTGTTGCCTAAATATGTGCTTGAACTTTGTTGTTTGAGTGAAAAGTTGTTTTTGATTGCATGCACATTGTTTATGTGAAGTGTGAAGTGTGTGATTAGAATTAAGTCCTTAGAATTAACTTGCCTATTCTAACCTCTCTTCAACCCAAACAGATGACTACTCCAAAAGACTCCAAGGTTGATGACATCAACACCAACCAAGAGGACAGCATGAAAGAGCTCATAGCAACCCAACACCAGTTGAATCAACTGACAGCTCAGTTCATAGCCAACAATAGTGATAAAGATCCAGCACTACAAAGGTTTTTGGAGGAACAATCCCAACTGATGCTTAAGGTGACTAATCAAATGATCAGCATGGAAGAAAGCTATCCCAAAAGAGTGTATGATAACCAGGATGACAAGAATGTTATTCTAGATGGAGCACCAGCTTGCAATATTTGTGGAGACAAGGACCATACTTCCAAGGAGCATGAAGGTCAATGCCCTAACTGTGGAGAAAATCATCCTGTTGGACAATGTCCCATCTCCCAAGCTACTTGTTACCTTTGTGAAGGAAATGACCATGTCCCAATCCAATGCCCCATCTACTCCATGGTGGAACAAAGGAAACAAGAAGGATCCAAGTATGCCAAGAATGTTGATGGCAAAGGAAAAGGACCACTTATACCTCCAAACAAGACAACCCAATTCAAAGGATCCAAGAAACCCAAGAAGCAAAAGATAGACAAAATCCATGTACAATGTCATCAGTGTAAGGAAATGGGACACTATTCTGGTGAATGCCCAAAGAATCTGAAGAATAAAGATATTGGCCAAGTAGTGTGCAACAACTGCAGAGAACTAGGCCACTATGTAGCAACTTGTCCACAAGAGATGCGTGAAGAACTCAAGGACATTCATTGTTTCAACTGCAAGAATCCAGGACATTATGCAAGCAACTGTCCAGAAAAGATGAAGAACAAGTTGAACAAGCCTATGGAGAAACTCAACTGTCGTGGGAATGACCACGGCAGATGCTGCAATCGGCAGCGAGTAGTAGAACGAAGGGCAAGGGCGGCCAGCCATCTGCAGTGCGAGATGAGGGCAAAGACACAGGGTTTTACCCAGGTTCGGCCCCCCGGAGGGTAAAGACCTACTCCTGCTAGATCGTATTATGGAGGTGATTACAATGGGCGAACTCGGCGACTAGGCGGCGAGTTGCTTGGGTGTATGAGGGAACGTGTCTCTACTCACCCCTTAGGGAGGTTTATATAGGCTCACCTCCCCTAGGGTTTACATATCTCAACCGATTCGGTTACAACTTTGTCGATCGTTTAAGTCAAACCGACTGGGCCTATCTACTCGCCTGGGCCTTTGACCTCCAGTCGCCTGGTGCTTTGACGGGCTTTGATCCACTCGCCGTTCTGCAGGCCCACTCGCCAGCCCTTGGGCCAGTCGGAAACGTCCCGCTGAGGATACCCCAGTAGGCATATCCCCATCAGTAGTCCCCGAGGCCGTCGTTGATTAGGCGCGGGTGGCTGCTGGCAGTCGGAGTATACGGCTTCAAGTTGGCATCCAGTCGAATCGTCGGCGGGCTCCTGCACGAAGGAAAAAATCCAGCGAACCGAGTTGCGTCTTGGGTGAGTCGAATCAACGGGTCGCGGCCTCGGCGAATAACTCAGCGAGCCGGGTGGCAGGAGGCGGACCGTCGGGCGTGGTCAAACTAGCCGTTAAGGTAACTTAACGGTAACTTTCGACGTAATCATCGCGCGGTAACGGCCCCCTAATTTGGCGGGCAGCTCCCGCTATATAAGAGGAATGGTAGGCTATCGGAAAGCCAACCGCCCACCATTTCTTCCGAGTACGCATATCTTCCGTTCGTTGATCCTGCGATCTGATCGACCCACAATCTTCCGCCCTCCAAGCAAATCCTCAGCCATGGCCCTCTCCACTGAACCTTGGGGTAGATCCAAGTGCACCAGGGCGCAACTGGCCTCCTTCGAGGAGGCCGGAATCCTGCGGGCCGGCTGCTGGCGAATCCCCGCAGCCGGGGAAACGACCCCGAACCCGCGCGAGAGAGAGTTCATCTGCTTCACTAGCCACCTCGAGCGGGGTTTAGGGTTTCCCACTTCTCTGTTCTTCCGGCGCTTCTGCGCCTACTACGGGATCCAACCCTCGGATCTGGGTCCCCATAGTATCGAGCAGCTCGCCATCTTTGTGGCGTTCTGCGAGTGCTACCTGGGCTGCCGGCCCTATTTTCCCTTGTGGCAAGATCTGTTCCATGGACGGATCAGCCGCGAGGAGGCGGGCGGCCCAATGCTAGCCGCGGGCGGCTTAACCTTCCAACTCAAATCCAAAGCCTCCTTCTTTGACCTGATGCTGCCGGCCAAAGCGGCAAGCGACTGGAAAAAGTCTTGGTTTTACGTGACCGAGGCGACCCCGAAGGACGAGGCGGCGATCCCGCGGTACTCGGCCAACCGTCCCGAGCCGCGCAACCTCCAGGTCGTCAAGCTCCCCGATGACCAGCGGATGGTCATCGACGAGATGCTCCAGACCATTCATGGTCTGAAGAAGAAAGGGCTCCAGACGGTGAATTTATACAATTGTTGGCTTGGGCGACGGCTTGTTCCACTCGCCCAACGCGAGCACTACATGTACCAGTACACGGGCCGAGAAGACTCGACGAAGGCCTGCCTCGCCGAGTGGAAGCTGGAGGACTACCTCCTGGCGCTGAAGAGGATTACCCAGGCGGCATACACGGATGCGCAGGCCGGGGTCCCTCCCTACACCGCGAAGCGTCCGGCTCCAACGGTAATCATTTTATCTTGTTCGCAGTCGCAGCATGTGCAGTCGCGGTAATCTTAACTTTGTTTCGTGTTTACGCAGCTATTCCAAGTGGTGGAGGGGTGGCTACCACCCGCCGATGACGAGAGCTCCGGGCCATCCGCCCAGGACACAAGCGAGTCGCCACCCGCCAAGGGTAACGCGGACGACGAGGACGAGTCCGAAGAGGAGATTGCCCCACTGGTCCGAAAGACCCGCGGGCAACGTCAGCGCGAACTCGAGGCAAGCAGGAGCCTCGAGCGTCATGACGATGACGAGGAACTCCCGGAGACCACCTCGCTCCGTCAGGCCACTCCCGCGAAGAAGAAGAAAGAGAAAGAGGCGAGGGCCCCCCTGAGAAGGAGGACGAAGCCGCCAAAGATGGCCTCACCGCCGCGCTCGGCGAGCAGCTCCGATGCTCACAGCTCGGCTGGTGACGGGGCGGCCCCGCCAACGGCCGCGCTAGATGCGCCATCCCTGGAGGCTCCGCTGGCCTCAATGCCTCCGCCCTTCGCGCCAGTCTCCGGGCTAGGGAAGGCTCCGGCTGAGGCGACTTCACCTCGCAAGGAGGTTCCGAGCGTGGCGGTCTCGCCTCACAAGGAGGTTCCGGCCGCAGCAGCTCCGCCTCGCAAGTTGGCCTCCGCCGAAGGCGCCCCGGAGGCACCAACCGCCACGTCAACATCAAAGAAGCCGTCCGTATCCTGGGCCCCTGGCGTCCTGGAACTGGGGCTCAGTCGCCGGTTGGGCCCCGAGCTGGAGAAACCGGCCGGCCTTCGTACAGGGCTGCGTTTCATTCCAGTCGCCAAGTGAGTGCACTCGACCTTCACCTTTCTCTCTTAGTATTTTGACTGTTTTTAATGATTTGTCTCGACGTGTAGGACCGGAGTGAAGAAGATGGGCCACCCGACGGTGGCCAAGGTGCCCTCCGCCGCTAGCGAGGAGGACCCTTCCCGTAAGAGGAAGGTGGACGAGGCCGCCGCCTCCACGGAAGGCAGCAAGAAGGCCAAGGGCGACGACATCGTCGCTGTTTCTGACGACATGGCGATCGCGCCGGCTAGGACTGCTGTGGAAGCGACCGCGTCCACGAAGGGGGGCATTTCGTTGCCTAGACCGGAGGAGGCGAGTTCCCTTGGGGCGGGCGCATCAATCGCTACCTTCCCCCGCTTCATGACCAAGGCGGCCTCGGCGAGTGAAGCTGCGGCTCCGAGCCCCGCTCCAGGGACCGTCGATGCTGAAATTGATCCACGTCGCGGGCACACACCGGCGCTGCTCGCGTCTGTGGACGCGGTGGAACTGCACGGCATGCTTGGCGCGGCCATCCAGGTACCTCCAGTCCCCGAGGATCAGGTCGGTGCTTAGCAACGGCTTGATTCTTATAATTATTTGTTTTGTACGTTCGAGTCCAGTCCCCGAGTGCGCAGCCGCTAAATTGTAGCGAGTGGACACTGAGTTATTTTCATGGTATCCAGTCCCCGAGTGCGCACTCGCTAAATTGTAGCGGGTGGGCACTGAGTAATTTTCGTGGTATCCAGTCCCCGAGTGCGCACTCGCTAAATTGTAGCGGGTGGGCACTGAGTAATTTTCGTGTTGCTGACTTTGAGATTGTGCAGGGTCTGCAACTGGAGTCGGCAGAGCGATTGGCTGCGAAGCAGCGTGCTGAGAAGGAGTTGGCCACTCTCCAAGAGGTTAACAGGGACCTTCAGGCTGTTGCGGCGCAAGCAGAGGCGGCTTGCCAAGAACTTGTCCCAGCTGGCGAGCTGATGGCGGCGAAATCTGCGTTAGGCACTGCCGAGCAAAGGATCGCCGACCTCGAGCGCGAACTGCGGGAGGCGAAAGAGGAAGCGAGCTCGGCGAACGGGCGAGCTAAGGCCGCCGTTGCGGCCGCGGAAGAAGACCGGAAGGTGTCGGAGGCCCTCATTGTTGGGCTTCAAGACGACCATACATCGCTTCAAAATTTCATCACGGAACTCGCTCGCCCGTTGCTTGGTAAGTGCGCCTTCCCAGTCTTGCAGTCATATTGTTTGTGGTTTCCGTGGTGCTCACAACTGTTTCCGTCTTGCAGGCCGTGTGATTGGTAGCCATGAGGAAGCGAACTCTCTTGATGCGAGGGAGTGCGTGAGCATGCTTGTCGACTCAGCAACGCTGTCGGCGACGTGCATCCGCGCCTACCTTCAGGAGATGTCGCCCACGGAGGTTATTCCCAGTGACCTCGTTGAGGTGTGGGAGTACTTGGAGAAGGCGCCCGCGGTCGTAGAGTTCATGACGCGGTCGGCGTTTCGGCGCGGAGCGTCAACAGCTCTGAGCCTGGGACTTGCTCACTTCCCCGAAGACTTCGACATCGACGACGTGACGAGTGGGTATCCTTCGTCGACTGGCGCGGTGGACCTGTCGGAGGTTCTCAAGCTGCAGGAGCGAGCCGCCGCGTTCTCGGAGCGTGTCTGGGCGATGGGCGACCTCCTTCCTTACCAGGAGACGGTCGTCGCGCCGAACGACCCCGAGCCGCCGCATCGCGACTTCAAGGTCGAGCAGCCCTTCCGCGCGGCGATGGCGGGCGAGCTGACGACGTATCCATCGAACCCGTATACTCCGTTCATCCGGAAGCGGCGGGATACTGGTGCATCATCGTCGAAGCCTGCGGAATAGTGTAGTATGCCTAGATAAGTTAGTAGCAATTCTGCCGAACAGGCATAGTTTGTAATGTAAGACAATGCGATGTGCGATTGAATTGGATGTTGTGTCTATTTTGCTAATGACTGTCGTGTTTTGAATTGATTTTGGATGAGTCCCCGAGCGCGTCCGCCCTTTTGTGGGGTTCACCTTGTGTATGATGTTTGTTGTTATCGTGTGTTTTCTTGGTTTAGTCGACTCGCCCGAGCTCGGAGAGCCAGTCGCACGGCGACTCCCTTGAGTGCTCTTTACTTTACCGTTTTCCCGGACGCGAACGGGGTCGGGTGGCCGAGTCCCCGAGCGTGGTACTTGGTATTTCGAGGCGCGACACGAGGGTGGTTGAGGACTGAGCGCGTTGGTGTGGGCGCGTCACTCCTGCCTGGCCCGGGGGGTCAGTCGCGTGGCGAGTCCAGGGCGTGCTCTCTTACTTGACGTGTTCCATGATCGATCGCGACGAACTGGTATGCAGTCCCCGAGCGTGGTACTTAGTCGTTCGAGTCGCTACGCCGAGGATGCGGAGGACCAAGGCCGCTGTGAGAAGCGAAGGCAGTTGTCTTGGTTCGCAAAACCAGTCGAGCTAGGCGACTCCAATGGGGCTCCGGATTGGCGTTTTTCGTGGACGACATAGGACCTGAGGTGACTCAGTGCTCCTATGTCGCACTACTTGGCCGTGCCGGTCGCTGTGCCAAAGGTTGACTTCTGCATGTTTAGCATGATGCTGTTATTACGAGTGCGAGTGGCACAAGGTACGGAGAGTAGACGCAATTTGCGGTAACTGTTTCTTTTATTTCATAGCGACTGGAGAGTACATATGTGGGGTTCTAGGAATAGAACTTCCGGAGGAGATTTACATTCCATGGCCGCTTGACGTCGAGTTCGCCGTCCCCACGGACGTCGATGAGGTAGTAGGCGTCGTTGCCGAGTACTCGTCCGATGGCAAACGGGCCTTCCCACGGAGGAGAGAGCTTGTGCATGCCCTTCTTGTCCTGGATGAGGCGTAACACCAAGTCGCCTTCCTGGAAGGTGCGGGTTTTCACCCGTCGACTGTGGTAGCGACGGAGCCCTTGCTGATAGATAGCGGTGCGCGATCGGGCGAGGTCGCGTGCTTCGTCGAGTTGGTCGAGCCCGTCTTGGCGGGCTAGTTCGTTTGCGGCCTCCGTGTAGTGGACGATCCGTGGCGAGTCGTGTTCGAGGTCGGTGGGCATGACAGCTTCAGCGCCGTAGACCATGAAGAAGGGGGTGAATCCCGTCGACCTGTTGACCGAGGTGCGGATTCCCCAGATGACGGAGGGAAGCTCTTCGACCCAGCATCCAGCGGTGCGCTCGAGTGGTACTTGGAGTCGCGGCTTCAGGCCGTGGAGGATGCTTTGGTTGGCTCGCTCCGCCTGGCCGTTGGATTCCGGGTGTGCGACTGACGCGAGGTCGAGCCGGATGTGGTGCTCCTCGCAAAACTCAGCCATTGCTCCCTTGGCGAAGTTTGTGCCGTTGTCCGTGATGATGCTGTTAGGGAAACCGTAGCGGTATATGAGCTCGCGTAGGAACTTGGTGGCAGTCTTCCCGTCGCACTTCCGGACTGGCTTGGCTTCTACCCACTTTGTGAATTTGTCGACGGCGACCAGTAGGTGGGTGTAGCCGGAGGGGGCCTTCTTGAAGGGGCCTACCATGTCCATGCCCCACACGGCGAATGGCCAGGTGATGGGGATTGTTTTGAGCGCCGAACTTGGAACGTGCGTCTGGTTGGCGTACTTCTGGCACCCGGCGCATCGCTGGACGATGTCGACGGCGTCGGCGTGTGCGGTGGGCCAGTAGAAGCCGTGTCGCATAGCCTTGGCGACTAGGGAGCGCGCGGCAGCGTGGTGGCCGCAGTCGCCTGAATGGATGTCGTGTAAGATTTTGCGTCCTTCAGCCGGTTGGGCGCAACGCTGGAACACGCCAGTGACGCTGCGTTTGTGTAGCTCGCCGTCGATGATGGTGTAGGACTTGCATCGGCGAGCGATCATTCGAGCTCTTGTCTCGTCTGCGGGCAGGTTGCCTGTCTCCAGGTAGGCGATGTAGGGCTTGGTCCAGTCGTCTGGCTCGGTGACGAGTGCGACCAAGGTTGCCTCTGGTTGGAGGGGGACTCCGATGTCGATCTCCCTCGGGGGAGAGACTGATGGCTTGGAGATTGTATCGAGGAACACGCCGGCGGGTGGTGCGAGTCGAGCCGACCCGATGCGAGAGAGGGCGTCGGCCTCCTCGTTTTTCCGCCTGTCGATCCACTCGACGGAATAGCCGGTGAAGTGGCCGCCTAGCTTGTCCACCTCTTGGCGATACGCCGCCATGGTAGGGGAGACGGCGTCGCAGGTGCCGGCGACTTGTCCCGCGACGAGGTCGGAATCACCGTAGCATCGAAGGCGATTGACACTCATCTCCTTTGCGGCTCGCATGCCGTGGAGTAGGGCCTCGTATTCGGCCATGTTGTTGGTGCAGGGCGTGAAATCGAGGCGAAGGATGTAGAGGAGCTTGTCGCCCTTTGGTGAAGTCAACACAATCCCCGCGCCTGCACCGTCCGCGTTCTTGGACCCGTCGAAGTGTAGGTTCCAGTAGTGGAGGTACGACGGCTTGTCTGGCTGCTGGGCCTCTTCCCAGTCGGCGATGAAGTCTGCCAGTGCTTGGGACTTGATCGCCCTTCGTGGCTCGTACTTAATGTTGTGGACGCCGATCTCGACGGCCCACTTGGCGACCCGCCCGGTCGCCTCGCGATTGCGGATGATATCTTGTAGTGGAGCTGAGGAGACGACCGTGATGGGGTGCTCCTGAAAGTAGTGCGGCAGGCGCCGCTGAGCCCTAAAGACCGCGTATACCAGCTTTTGGTACTGTGGGTATCGCTGGCGCGATTCGGTGAGGACCTCGCTGATGTAGTAAACCGGCCGCTGTACTGGGCGCTCCTTTCCTTCCTCTGGTCGTTCGACGACCATTACAGCGCTGACGACGCGCTCGGATGCCGCGACGTAAACCAGCATGGGCTCTTTGTCGACGGGTGCGGCGAGTAGTGGTGCGGCGAGTAGCACCTTTTTGAGGTCGCGGAGCGCGTCATCCGCCTCCTTGTCCCACTGGAAGGTGGGATTCTTGCGCATCAGGCGGTATAGGGGCATTGCCTTTTCGCCCAGGCGGGGGATGAAGCGACTGAGAGCCGCTACACGCCCGGCCAGCTTCTGGACGTCGCGCAGGCACTCGGGTTTGCCGAGCCGGGCGATCGTGTCGATCTTCGTTGGGTTTGCCTCGATCCCACGTTTGGAGACGACGTACCCTAGTAATTGCCCGGCGGGTACGCCGAAGGTGCACTTGCCTGGGTTGAGCTTTATCTTGTACCTCCGCAGATTGGCGAAGGTCTCCGCTAGGTCGGCGAGGAGGTCTCCTTGGCGAGCTGATTTCACGACCACGTCGTCGATGTAGACGTGGATGTTGCGGCCAATTTGGCTCACGAGGCATTCTTGCATGCACCGCTGGTAGGTCGCCCCGGCGTTCTTCAGGCCGAAGGTCATGGCGGTGTAGCAGAATGCTCCGAATGGCGTGATGAACGCCGTCTTCTCCTCATCCTTGACAGCCATTTTAATCTGGTTGTACCCGGAATAGGCGTCGAGGAAACACAGCGATTCCGAGCCCGCGGTTGAATCGATTATCTGATCGATCCGCGGGAGGACGAACTGCTCCTTTGGGCAGGCGCTGTTTAAGTTTGTGTAGTCGATACACATTCTCCAGGTTCCATTTTTCTTCTCGACCAGGACTGGGTTCGCCAGCCACTTGGAGTATTTGATTGGCCGGATGAAGCCGGCAGCGAGCAGGCGCTGCACTTCCTCGGCGATTGCTCGACGGCGCTCTTCATTGAAGGGCCGTAGCGACTGCTTGACTGGTCGCACTTTGGGGTCGGCGTTTAGTTTGTGCTCAGCGAGCTCCCTAGGGACACCAGGCATATCGGAGGGTTTCCACGCGAAGATGTCCCTATTCTCACGAAGGAACTCGATGAGCGCGCCTTCCTACGCTGGGCTCATGCCCGTCCCGATCGTCACCGTCTGGCTGGGGTCGCCTGGGACCAGCTCGACGGTGCGGGTGTGCGTCGTGGCCTCAAAGGTTGAGGGGTTTGTGCCCTTTGAGTTGGGCTTCTTGAGTATTGTGGGGTCGTCATTGTTGACCCCGCTCGCGTATTTGGCGAGCTCATCGGCGTGACTAGCTTCCGCCGCGATGACGGCGTCGGCGAGTTCGGCTCCTTTGGCCTCGCATTCGGCGGCCATGTCGGGGTCGCCGTTAATGGTGATGACGCCGCACGGCCCGGGGAGCTTCATCGCGTTGTACGCGTAGTGGGGTGCCGCCATGAATTTGGCGAACGCCTGGCGCCCTAGGACGCAATGGTAAGGGCTGTCGAAGGGCACCAGCTCGAAGACGATCCGCTCGGTGCGGAAGTTTGCCGGAGTGCCGAAGGTGATGGGTAGCGTGACCTTGCCGATCGGGTAAGCCTTCCGACCGGGGACAATGCCGTGGAACGTGGTGTGGGTTGTCTCGATCATCGACTGCGGGAGCCGTAGCCGCCGGAAGGTGTCGAGGTAGAGGATGTTGATGGAGCTGCCGCCGTCCATCAGAGTCTTGGGGAGCCAGTAGTCGCCGACCTTGGGCTTGACCACCAGGGCGACTCGTCCTGGATACTCGATGCGTGGCGAGTGGTCTTGCCGGCTCCAGGTGATGGGCTGTTCCGACCAGTTCAGGAACTGGGGGACGTCTGTCTGGGCCACCGCGTTGACAGCGACGGCGCGGGCGATGACCTTCTTCTCGCGCTTCGTGTTGAAGCCGGTGAAGGTGTGGAGCGAGCCGGCTACTTTGCCGAATTTTCCGCCATTTTGCGGGTCGTTGTCGGTGTCCTCCCGCGCGTGCCGTGCCTTCTCGATTTCCCTGAGGGTGTGGCAGTCGGCGGTGGTGTGCGTGGCGGGCTTTCCTTCCCTGCTGTGATACGCACATGGTTGGTTAAGGAGGGCCGCGGGATCGAACCTTGGCTTGTTCTTGTAGTTGCCGCCATCGCGTCGCTGCCCTCCGTCGCGGCGGTAGCTCTTGGGCTCGCGTTGTGCGTGCCCAGCGTTGGCGACGAAGTCGACTCGCCCGTCGTTGCGGCGCTTGCCTGTGAGGCGGGTGCCGCTGTAGCGTAGGTCGGCTCGACGTCCGCCGTCGTTGCCGCCCGTGCGGCGTTGCCCCCCTGACTTGTCGTCGACGTCTTGGTTGGGATCTTCCTCTGCGTACCGCTTAGCGATCTCGAGGAGGTCGGGGATGTTGTCGAGTGTGCGGGCGTGTCGCTTGAGCTTGGCGACTAGAGGCTCGTAGCGGCACGAGGTCTTGAAGCAATGGATCGCGGTGTCCGGGTGGATGCCGACCGCGTTGTACCAGAGCTCCTGCCACCGTTGGACCCAGTTGCGGGTCGACTCGCGGGGTCCCTGGACGCAGCGTTCCAGGTCCTCGATGGTGGTGGCGCGGGTGTAGGAGCACTCGAAGTGCCTGACGAAGGCGTCTCGCATTTCCTCCCAGGAGTCGATACTGTCCTGGGGGAGCGTGTTGATCCATTGCCTGCACGTCCCCTCCATCATCAGTGGGAGGTAACGGGCGGCGAGTAGGTCAGTGTGACCCGCGATCCCCATTGCCATGAGGTATGTGTCGAGCCAGACTGCGGGGTCGTACGAGGAGTCGTATTTTTCGATCTCCTTTGGCGCCTTGAAGTTTGGCGGGTACTTTTCGCCGCGGATCATAGGTCCGAAGCACTTGGGCCCCAGTCGACTGAGCGACCCCATGGGCTCGCCATCGCGGCGAGTATTTAGGGTGTGCCGCAAGTCGTCGGGCTGGCGTGCGCGCCAGTTTTGGTTGTTGATGATGTGAGTGCGGGCGTCGACGGGTTCTCCGTTGGCGGCGACGAAGTTGGTCGCTGGCCTGGGATCGTTGGTGGAGAGTGCCGCGTTCGCGGGTCGGCGTTGGAGCTGCAATGGCTCTGGTGGCGGGCAATTGAGGGTGTTTGCCGCCGCTGGGCGACCGCTTGAGGCCGCCCTGCTCCCCGAGGAGCGTGAGTATACTCGCCCTTGCGAGTCGGCGCCCGCTTTTTGCTGCTCCACGGCTTTTGCGAGCAGGGCCTTGACGTACTGGATTTGTAAGGCGCCGTCGCCGGTGGCCGTGATGCTGTCGGCTGCAGCTCGGCCTGCCACGAGGTTGTCCATCGGGGTGGAGAACAGTGGAAGGCCGTTCGCATCTCGCTCCCGTGAGGAGACGACTATCCGCGGCTGGTCCCTGGGAGGGGTGCGGTTGGGTGGTGGTGGGGCACCCATCGCCGTTGATCCTGGCGGGGGTCGAGCGCTTCCCCCTGGTGGCGCGTTCTCGCAGATCGCGCGCTCGGCTATGCGAGCCGGGTCGTTCTCATCGTCGAAGTTCAGGGCGCGCCCCTGAACGGTGGGGTTCAGGCGCGACCTGATCCGCTGCTGGTGGTAGCGTGACAGTTCTTGCGCTGTCACCTGCTCGAGGCGAAATTTTTCGCGCTCGGCCTGCTCCTTGCGTACTGCCTCCGCCAGTTTCAGGCGGAGTTCCTCGACCTCCGTTGCCGTAGCGTTGGGAGGGATCGGGGTGGAGAAAGGGTCCTCCGGCGGATCGGCGCCGGTGGCCATGTAGGTCGCAGCATGGCGACCGGTTCTGTCGTGGAGGTCGGCGGAGTTTTCCGACCCGGAGTCCAAGTCGAAGATCCCGAGGATGGAGGGGTCCTCGAAATCTCCCGCGTTGGAGACCTGAACGATGGAGCCCGCGGACGAAGCCGCGGTGATGGATCCGGCGAGTGACGCCGGGGTCGCCGAGTCGGCGTCGTCTGTGACGGCCGCGTCTTCTGCGACCGCCGAGTTCTCGGCCACGTTGCTATGGGCCGAGTCGTACTCGGAGGCGAGGCGGTGGATCGTGCGGACCTGGCTCTCGGAGAGCCGATCGCGTGGTGGTGACTCGCGGATGCGAGCCGAGTCCTCCGAGGTGGTGATGTCGGTGAAGCCGACGAAGAGGCTGATCGTGCCGACCGGCAGGATCACGCTGTGCGTGACGGGTCGAGCCGCCGGGACGTAGCTGCTCGGCAAGATCTGGAGCATCTCGCCGATCGCTATCATGCGGCCGGTGGCGACCGTCTCGTTGATGGGCAGATTGGATCTCGCCGCAGAACACCGGCCAGACCGGCCAGGCCCCACGGTGGGCGCCACTGTCGTGGGAATGACCACGGCAGATGCTGCAATCGGCAGCGAGTAGTAGAACGAAGGGCAAGGGCGGCCAGCCATCTGCGGTGCGAGATGAGGGCAAAGACACAGGGTTTTACCCAGGTTCGGCCCCCCGGAGGGTAAAGACCTACTCCTGCTAGATCGTATTATGGAGGTGATTACAATGGGCGAACTCGGCGACTAGGCGGCGAGTTTCTTGGGTGTATGAGGGAACGTGTCTCTACTCACCCCTTAGGGAGGTTTATATAGGCTCACCTCCCCTAGGGTTTACATATCTCAACCGATTCGGTTACAACTTTGTCGATCGTTTAAGTCAAACCGACTGGGCCTATCTACTCGCCTGGGCCTTTGACCTCCAGTCGCCTGGTGCTTTGACGGGCTTTGATCCACTCGCCGTTCTGCAGGCCCACTCGCCAGCCCTTGGGCCAGTCGGAAACGTCCCGCTGAGGATACCCCAGTAGGCATATCCCCATCATCAACCTTGGCCCATAAGTCAAGAATGGAAACCAAGGACTCAATGCAAAAGTTTGCTTAGAAAAGTTTTCCCCATGATCCCAAGAAGGACAATATGTAATTTTTGTTTGAAAATTTTTAAGGGTGGTAGTACCCTAGTTGTTTGAACCTGCTTGTAACCCCAGCCTTCCAAAATCTCGGGACGAGATTTATTTTAAGGGTGGTAGCCTGTCACATCCCAAGATTTTCCAAATCTTGTAATGTGAAAATAAATGAATAAAATAAAACTTTGTTTGATTTTCAAGGCCAGAAGAAACTTTTGAATCCAATTGGAAATCTTCAAACCTATTTTGAACAAAGAAATCCTAAAGGGATTAAAAAGATAAATATTTAGTAAAGGAAAAATAAAAATATTTTACTACTACTTTGAAATCTTTTTATAAAAGGATTTGGTTTTCAAATGAAATAGAAGTTTTAAAAATAAAGATTATTTTATAAAGCCAAATTAAAACCTTGGCCAAGCTTTGGAATTAAAACATTTTATTTTAAATAAAATTAGCAAAGGTTTATTTAAATAAAATAATAAGGAATTAATATCCAAACTTTATTTAAATAAAAGGTTTTACCAATTTAATTGAAACATCAAAACTTATTAAAATCATTTAAAATAAGTTTTCCAAATATTTGATATTCACAAATAAAACCTACTAAAGTGTTTTGGCTTTATTTTAGATTTCAAAATAAATAACTCAATAAAACAAATCCTATTTGATTTAATAATGAAAGTCTATTATATTTAATTAATAATGGACTCTAAAATAAAATGTTATTTTGTTTTAAAAAAAGTTTCCAAGTATTCTTTATTTCCAAATAAAACCTACTGATTTGGTTTTGAAAGTATTTGAATTTCAAATGGAGATTTTAAATAAATTAAAACCCATTTAATTTATTAACTAGTGTCCATTTTATTTAATTATAAATGGAATCTAAAAATAAAAATATTATTGTATTTTGGGATTTGATTTATGTTGTTAAACAGAACCAAATTCAAGTGCAAAGTGTGTTGAATGTTTGATTTGTTTGAATGTTTGAATAATTGTTTGAAATTCAAAACAGAAATTGAAATTGGAAAAAGAAAAATGTTTCAGATAGAAAAAAAAATAGTGCAAACGGCCCAGCCCAACTATCCTAGCCCAGCAGCCCAGCTCCCCTCTCCCACGACGAAGCGTTTTCTACTCATTCCCAGACCCGCAAAGAGACTGACCAGTGGACCCTCCTCTCACTTCTTTTCCCACTGACGACTGGACCCCACTCTCCTGTTCTTCCTCCTCACCCGCAGCGACCACTTCCTTCCCCCGTTTCTGCATTGATCTCGCGGGAGTAATTCTCGTCAATACAGCGAGTAATGTCTGTCTTAAACCACGCTCAGTAACTCGCCTGCGTCCCCTCTCTCTTTCTCCTCTCTCGCCCGACCCTCTCTGCCTCAGAGCTGTCCCAATTTGGAGCCACATCACCTCTGACTCCGGCGAGCTCCGCGGGAAATTCTGGCCACACCTTGCCGCCCCTCAACTGCCTCTGCACGCGAGCTTGTTCTACATCGCCTGGCGAACCTCCCAGCGTCAACCGCTTGGCCGCGGCCACACCAGACGCTCGGCTTCGTCAATTTCTGAGCACCACCGGCGTCGCGACTACTCCGGCGAAACCTCTCGGGTAAACCAGACAACCCCGACCCCTCTCGTTCACGCACACACTTTCGCCGTGTCTTGGCGCATCTGACCATGCACTTCATTTGCCTCTGGGTGATTCCTAGCGCCGTCCTCGACGACGACGGAGCAAAGCCGAGGCACAGCTCCACTCCGGCGAGCAATCAAGCCCGCTCCAGTGCGCCCCTCGCCAAGACAGCGACACGTTGAGCTCCACCAGACTTCTGCGATCACTGTGAGCATCTCCCCACCTTCCTTTGATTCCTGATTCTCCAGCGCCGCCGCCATCTGGCCGCACCGCCGCTCGCCGATGACCTCGCGCCGCCAGTTCATGGCTATTAGATAGGAGCCGTCCGATATCGATCGGGTGGACGTGATAGAATCACTTAATAGCGAAGGGGTATGCGCTCAGTACTGCACGATCTGACTTGATCCAACGGTCTGTGTCTGTCGATCCGAGCGAAACGGTATAGGCGAATAGGAAACAGCCACGTGGCCTGTGATTGGTTTAAAAAGACAGAAAACTTCTATTAGATTTCCAATTTTATAAATTTCATAACTTTCAAACCACACGTCCAAAAATTACAAATTTTATATCAATGGATTCAGGAGAGCAAGCCCTATCCAAATGTGGAATTAGTTTAGCCAATAGTATCTGTTAGTTTGCTTGATTTTGCAGATTCTTTTGTGAGCTTGTTTAGAGTATAAAAATTGTTTAAAACTGAATTTAGGGGTAAAACTTTTGCAAAATGGTTTGGTGTGACCTTACTGACCCTAGGAACCAACCCTTGGTGTTAAAAATGATTTTGGTAAAATTTAGGTTGAATTATTTGACTTAGCCAATTTCTAGCCAAATAAAATTATTGATTTTATTATGAAAATGTTTATGGAAAGGAAACTTTGAGAAAATAGTTTGGACCAAACCTACTGACCCAAAAACACCAAGTTTTGCAATAGCAACTCATTTGGTGAAAAACTCAAAAGTTTTGTTTTGATAAAAACATTTTCCACCACATAAAATGATGAATGGATTTGAAAATGGCTTAAGGATAAAACCCATTTGCTAATGACTTTGCCACTTTGGTAAATGGCCAATTTGGATCTTACAAAGTTTAGAAGCCTAGTGGAGACCATCCTTGCAATAGAACCAACCTTTGCATTCTTATGCATGACTTAGATTCCATTACTTTGTGTCTGTGAAAAATTGTTTGCTTGACTTTGGTTTGGAATGAGAATTGAATGTGTGTTTTCTTGATTGACTTGTAGTGAAGTTTGAGACTATTAAGATCAAGGAGTGAACCACCATTCCCTACCAAAAAGGCAAGTGATGCTTCATACTTTTTGTCCCATTATTTTCTCTATGCATTAGTGAATTTTGCTAAGTAAAACTTGCATGGATTTTGCTAAGTATGAACCTTGCTATAGGAAAACCTAGTAGATGAATCCTTAGTAGGATTTCCTAAGTTAAAGTTTCCTATTACTACCAAGCTTAGCCTAGCTAATAGAAAACATGGGTGGAAAATATATTCACACTATGGAAAAATCTCTAAGTCTGAGGACTTATGTTTTGTTTAATAAAACAACTAAGTTAATGAATCACCTAGGTGGAATGGAAGGATTGGGTTATGTTGAGTGGTTCACAAGGCCCATGTTTATGGTTGACCTTGTGTATCTCACTTGTGGATGGCCACCCAGGAAACAAAGGGATTTGAGATGTCAAATGTTGAGAAGCTTCAAGTGCAACCACTTGGCAATATGGGCTCTGCCATGATCATATAGGTTGCAAGAACTTAGCCATATGGACAGTGGGTGGTAGTGTTGATAGGATGGAGCGCGTCCATTTTGGTCTAAGGGAAAGCTTCTAAAAGATCTTGTCTTGGGAAACCAAGTCTTGTGGGGAAAGTGCACCACCTCTGCAGAGTGTAAAATCTAAGTACTTAGCCATGTCCCTGGTAAAGGACAATTTGAGCATCAAGACATGGAAGCAATCAAGAATCTCATCATTCAAACTTCTAAAGTTAAAACTTGTGGATTGAACAAGGGTTGTCTGAAATCTTCAATCTTTGATTGGGAGATGCCTTGTAAAGGATCTTCAATCTTTGATTGAGAAAAATGATTTTGTCAAAACAAAAACTTAGTATTTTCAAATGTTAAGGAAAAATCTATTTTGAGCAATGCAAGCCTCAACTCCACTCAGCCAAATGCATATAGTTGATAGACTCCACAATACTACCATAGTATCACTTGCCAATATAATTCAAATGTATTGACCCATTGTGGCTGTAACTTGTATGTTGCAAGTTTGATTGATTTTAATGAAGATTGTTTGATTAGGATTACAAAGTCTACAACCAACATCTGCCTGTGGCACTTTTGAAGATGAAGGACCCATGACTATAGTTATTCCGCTGCAATGTAATGTAATAGCCATATGAGCTATGTGTGATGTAATAAAATTATGTTATTCCTGGTTATAAAGTTATTTTATGACCTTTGTTTCTTGATATTACATCTTAACTGTGGATGCTAGCTATTGATCCAGGGACTAGCATTGTAAAACACAGGAGGAATCTTCCTTATTAGGTTGAGACCCTTATAGTTTTCATATCTGTTATCTGCTCCTACTGCTTGAGCATTTCCTCCTGTAAGTGTGGAGGGGGAGGTGGTGGAAGCTGCTTATTCGGCGAGTCCAATCTCTCTCCTTTCTGAAACCAAGTGCATTGCCTTGTTGAGTGATTTGCCGGCTTACTCGGACTAGGCGTGTGAAACTTACACGGCTGATCCAGCATCATCTCATAGGTGTATTTTTGTCGGTCATGATACTGTTTCCTCTGATCGTATGGCCTTTTGCCGTCATTCTTTGGCACCCATTATTATTGACCATTTGTCCTTTGATGCTAACTGCTTCTAGCTTCTGGATGTTCCTGACTCATTTCCGCAACCTGAGCCGAACTATACCTGTAATCCGGCCTCTCGTCTCTTCTCTTGCTTCTGTATTCGGATCTCTCCTGGCGCCTTTGCGACCCGACAGCGTCATAGATCTGAGTCTCAGTCATCCCGTATGCCGACATGAGCAGCGGCTGAGTCGGATCTCCTAACGCATACGAGTCGGCGATTCTTATCGTCTCTGCCAGGCTTGCCGGCATATCTCTTTGTAACCTTTGCCACATCACACTCCCATGCCTACATCCTTGTGCAAACCATGCGATTGCTTGTGACTCGATTACCCCTTCACAAGAGTTACGCATCGTACACCACCTTGTGAGGAACTCCATGTCTGTCTCATTCGGTCATTGCTTGCACATTGCTAGTTGCTGTGGGTGATTCGGCCTCTTGTAAGTGCTCGTGAAATTGCTCATTAAAGCGTCGTGAAAATCAATCCAACTGTTGATTCTTCCGGGTGGCAAATTGTTCAACCATACCCGAGCTGGTCCTTCCAGCATCTGCGGTACGTAACGTACTGCCCATCTCAAGTTTCCCTGCGCGATCTTCACAGCGGTTCCATAATCTATGAGCCAATCCTCCGGCTTTGTGCTTCCATCATATTTTTTTGTCCCTCTGGCCAGCTGGAAATTTGGCACCGGTGGCTCCTTCATGATCCTTGGGCCAAAGCATGGTGGACCCTGCGGACCTTGTGATTCAATTATTTCTGCCATTTTTATGTGGTCAAGCTTCAGCCTGTCATCATCCGGCTGAAGGTTCCTACCTCCATATCTCGCTCCCATTGCTTGATATGCATGATCCGGCAGCTCATACCCATCATTTACCATGGCCGAGTAACCATCATTATACTTATTCGCGTTCGGGTTAGCTGCTGTTGAACTGCTTTTCCCGCGCTCTGCTGTCTTCTTTCCGGCTGAGCTGGTGCGTTATTCGGAGCTGGATTTCGTCCTCCTGCTGAGTGAGTTGCGCGCCGAGTATGAGGCGCAAAATTTTGCCCTCCGTTGTCATTTCTCTGTCCAATTTTTTCCTGGTTTTCATTTTCTCGGGGATTATTTCTTTTTTCCCCTTGCGCATGCGCCGGGTTTCCTTGAACTACTGCCGGATCATAGGTGACCATCTGCTTGTTTCTTCCAGAATCCACACTTCTTTCTTTTCTCGGCCTGGGTGCCGCTCTGGGTGAGGATGCCGTGTGCCCAGCTGATCTTGTCGGGACAGGAGTTGCCGAGTGAACCAGCTGTGATCTCCCTGTTATACCTAGATTTGCTCTGTAATACGCCTCATTCAGCATGTTGGCTGCTTTTACTAACTCATTGACTCGTTCTTGCTGCCTTTTCTTCGCTTCCCCCTCCAAGTGGGGTAATTCTGCCATTGCTGCTTCTGCCGCTCGCAGATTAGCTGCTGCTGTGTTGTACGTTGGACGCATGGCCGTCTCATTGCTATTCTCTGGTGTTATCTTTGATGTCGCATCTACCAGTTCTTCGTTGAGGTTCCTTCCTCTCAATCTCGTTGCATCAAGTCGGGTCTTTGCGCCCTTGACTCGATTTGCCGAGTTAAGCTCTCAGATAGTGATATCCACATCCTGCTGTAATTGTGCTAGCTCCTTTGCTTTCTCCAGGACTTTTATCCTGGTTTCTTCCAACTCGGCTTGCACACGCGCCGGGTCAGTTGCTTGTGCCACTGGCTCTTCCAACTTGTCTATCGCTTCCTGCAGCTCCTTAGCTCTTTTTCTCCTAGCTATGTTCTCTGGTTTTTCCAGCGGCGCCTTTGCTGTTCTTGCAGCCCTTGGCGTTTCCTCGTGATTTCCTTCCTCTGTGTTCTCATTCTCTACTGGAACTAATGGGGGAGCTGTGGGGTTTGGGCTGTCATCATTACCTCCATGGAGACGAGTTGGAGAGGTTTCCCAGTGACTGGAGCCGTTGGAGGATCCGGCGCCAGGACGACGTGCTCAGGATATGCGCGCTCCACGTGCACCGCGACGTAGACCTGGTGCTCGCCGAACTTGATGAAGCGACCGCCCCTAGGGAATGGCTTGGTCCTGAAGCAGCCCGCGTTGTCGCTGATGAAGTTGAGCGCTCCAAACCTCTGGATGATGCCGGAGTAGACGCGCTCGCCGGTCTTGGTGATGATGTTGCCCGTCCGGATGAAGACTCCATCAAGCACCTGCTACTGCCCCACGGTGGGTGCCAACTATCGTGGTGGTGGCACGGCAGATGCCATGGGTAGGCTTAAGTTGGGGGCTGAATGGGTGCTTGTGGTCACCGGGGAGGGAGTGCACGGTCGAGCCATGCACGAAGAACAAGAAGAACTCTCCACACTTGACAATTTGATTGATACCCCAAAGATTACAAGTGCTCCTTGAGCTGTATTGGCTTGAGTACGCAGCACATGTTCTCTACTTGGTCCAACCTCCTTCTACTACTGCTATGCCCTCCCTTATATAGGCAGTGCTAGCTAGCTAATACCCCTTTGGGTTCTAGGGTTTACTGTTTGCATCTTGGTCCCTACAATATGGGCCGGGTTATGGGCTTGCCTTAAGCCCATAGGCCCGGTCCATAAAGCTTGACAGCTAACGGTCTTCTGGTACGCTACTTCTTGTTCTTTTTGGCGTCACGCTGTTACTTTGTACGTCAGCGCTTGCTTTGGGCGTCACCCGGCTCCTTTTGTGTCACCCGGCGTCGCCCTTCTCTTTTGACCATGATTTACCATGGTCCTTCCTGAACCTTACTCGGAAAGGTGCCACGTGTCCTTCTTGACTCGGCCCTTCCTCGGTTGACTCGGCTCGTTGGTACCTGCAAGGGTTACAACTTTGTCCTATACGGGCCGAGATAGTTTGTATCTCGGCTCTCATGCCTATCTTTCCCGGCCGTTCTTACCCGTCCTGGTTCATTTTTTACTCGGAGACAACCTAGCTGCACTATGTTTCCCCTCTCGTGACCCTACCAGGGGTTATCCCCCCGACACAGGCTGTAGGCGCGCGTGAACAGGGAGGTTTGGCATCTTCCACCGCCATCGCCCCCACCAGCTCTGTGAAGGGATTTGCAATGTTGTAGTTTGTGTATTTGCAATGATGTATGGCATTGTTATTTTGATGTTCAAGGCTATGCGCATGTGCATTTTGCAACGATGTATGCCATTGCACATGTCTATCAACTAGATTGTCTAGTATATACTACCTATTCCATTGGTACTTGTTTAGTTGGGAAAAGCACAAGAGGAAAATGTGTACACATAATCTGAGTAGCATACTGCACACATAATATGAGTAGCATACTGCAGAAGCATTCTGTGGCGCATACTGCACACGTGCGCAACAGAAGTTTGTTCTTCTGTGGCGCATATGAAATAATGCGCCACAGAAGCTTGTACATAGGTGTCCAGAGAGTGGGGCCCACATAGTTGTTTTGTGGCGCATCTCCTTGTATGCGCCACAGAAGTTTGGTCAGAGCATGGTCAGACCCTGCCTGCTGTGGGTCCCACCAAACTTCTGTGGCTCATACGGAGTGATGCGCCACAGAAGATTCATGGTCCAACGGCTGGTGTGGGTCCCACAAAACTTCTATGGCGCATGGCTCTGGGAGATGCGCCACAGAAGTTTGGTGGTTCTGTGGCGCATTGCTCCGGATGCGCCACTAGATAACTTTTGTGGCGCGTGGTCAGAACCATGCGCCATAGAAGGTATGTCTATCTATAGCTAGTTTCCTAGTAGTGTTAGAGGTGATAAAATAGAATAGACCTAACAGACTAATTCTAAAAGAAACAACTCGGAAGTGATCCTTAAGATAGAATAAAGCACAGTCAATTAGATATGTGTAGAGGAACAAGAAATTCCAATAGGTATGGACTAAATGAGTTCAAAACCAATATTCGAAAGGATTACCATTATAACTCATACAGTGATAAATCAAAGATTAGTATTTTAGCCTCAACTATTGTCTAATAGAAGTTAAAAATCATGTTTTAATAAGACTTCCTAGACCCTATATAGAATAATAAGAAAGATTGATGATCAAGTAAAGAAGTTTGATTAGGATAACTAATCAGGGAAATGAACTAAATAAGAGACCCCAATTAAAAGGATTTTGCAATAAGGATATATCCCTAAGGGACTAAAGTAAAAAAACTTTGGAGTATTGGAGACACCAAGTTAAATATTGTTGAGTATGATGAGGATTCAAGGAAAATACTTGGATATGGGATATTACAATTATTCCCATTGAGGTTACCATGGAGTTGAGACATATTGTAATCATTGCAAGACAATTCCGTACTCTGAAACATGAGAGTATACAAACTTCGAGGATGAAGTTTATTTTAAGGGGGAGAGTCTGTAACATCCCAGCATTAGAGCTTAGAAATGAGCTGAACCCAGGTCTGTGCATTGCATTCATGCATAGAAAATCCGAATAATTTCCGCGCTTTTAAATAAAAAACTTGTTGAAGTGATTGAAGCTTCTCTCAACTTGATGGAATTGAAGTAGATCATCAAGTTGACTACGATAAGTTTCAATATGACCTTTGTTTAAACCTTGTTTTGGGTAAAGGATATTTGATCTAAGGGTAGATCAAATATAATAAAATTAAACCCTAATGCATTAGTTAATGATTTATGTTTGATCCTTAGGTGATCATATCATAGTATTCATTACACAACCCATGAATACCAAGTTATAAATATAAATTAAGTAATAAGAATGTAACAACTAATTCTTGATCTATCTTAATCCCATCTACTTATACCATGAGTATCATGGTAATACCTAACCTTAACTCGTTAGTGAGATTGAGTAGGACAGAAACCAAGTCAAGATCATTCACCATATATCTTTCTTCCCATATTAATCCTTATCATCTCTATTGATTCTTATTCTAATATCTGTTGTTCATCAATGTTGAGTAATCAACTATTGATTCACCAATTCTTAACCTATCAATCATTAAGCTAGCAAATCTTGTCCTCATCATAGCATTCACTTAAGTCCTTTAGATATAGAAGTAAGAAGAGGTAGGTGGTAATGCTAGATTTAAATATTACTCATAGAATGGGAGTGTTGGAAGAGAATAAGATCATTGTGATAATTGATGGAGTTAACTCACTCCTAAAATAATAGAAGAGTTATTTGGAATATATAATTATATGGTGATAAAGAAGATTACAAGGATGAGTCCTGAAGATAGTTATCAGGAGTAATCTTATTGGATCAAGTAGGTATAGTCAATGAATAATATCCCTTAGTCCAATAGAGATAAATAGAAGATAATAATAATAATACAACTGTAATGTTGTATGGATGAAAGCCTTAATTAGCCAACTGGAAACCTAAACCATAAATGATCAAAGGATTATAATGATCATGCTTTAGTCACCAAGATTGAACGCTTATATCAGGTATAAGTGACATTGGTGGATAGAACATGATTGAACCCTAGTATAGATATGTCATTCTAGGTTAGCCATGACAAGTCACATTAATATAATGTGAGGTTAGAGTATTAGATATTGGAGTTAAGTAGAGACAAGATAGTATGATTAAGATGATGTTAGAGCAACATTGGATTAAAGAAGTAGTATTTCCCTCTTTGGAAATACTAGGCATTTGAGGGGGAGTAGGATTTGATGTATACATCTATTGAAGTAACACTAGTAAAGGGTGATTAAGGAAGAGTATGAAAGTAGTTAGAAGTAACCACTGGTTGGATTGGAGGTTATCAAAAGTAGAGTGGTTGATATAACCAAGTATGGATATGATAATATTATGAAAGATTCAGTGTCAAGCTCATTGGAATTATAAATGGATTTAGAAGAATAAAAGGTGGATAAGAATATTTTGTGAAGTAAAGATCATCATGTTATCACATGATGATGGATAGGAAGAAGTAGTATATCTAGGAAAGGAATTCCTTAATTAGAAGTCCAGGATTGTGAACTAAGGAAGATAGGAATTCTTGGTAAACACTAAACCCTAAATCTATAATCAAGCTTAACATCCATCTCATCTGTTGGATAAATCATTTTATAGGAATATTTTCCTATAGCAAATCACTTAAGCACATCTCTGTCATTTCCAATTATCATCACCATATGTGCTTAGGAGTTATCTTTATCAAATCCTTCTCACAAGACATTCAAGATAATAACTCTCTATTTTAAAAAGGTGATATCATTAAAGGTCACAAACATAAAGACAATCTGTCTTATCCATTAATCTTTATTCACATCAACAAAAGAATATAAATATATTAAGTACCCTATACCCTAGGGTAAACATTTATAACTCAAAACCCTAACTCCTATGTTAGTTATAATAAAATATATACATTGCTATTTCCTAAATTTATGAGAATAATATTCACCATATTAATTACTCAAAACTTTATGTATCAAATAATAATGAAAGATCAATTTATATATAAAAGTTTCTTTAATATTATGAGTTAATATTCATGCATTCTTTAATAAGTTTATGGGTATATGATAAAATAAAATTCATATGAAAAGATTCTACAAATACTAAGAGGAAAAGTATATATATAATGAAAATAAAGAAATTGTAACATTACACAATAAAAGTTCACAAATAATCCTGAATACATTTTATGATTTCTACAATTAGCTAGCAGATAAAATTATTTGGAAAATATTCAAACAAATAAGTAATATACAAATTTGAAAGTAAAAAATAAAACAGAATATAGAAACTAGAAAAGAAAAACAAGCAAAGTCAGCTTCTGGCCGCAGCCCATCTTCCCTTCTCCTTATCCGCTACTCATGCGCAGCCCGTAGCAGCCCACACAGCCCACACAACGGCTCACAGGTGACTGACATATGGGACCAGAGGGGGGATCGCGGGTTGAGAGTAAAGAATTGCCAGGGGTTTTTCTACAAATGTTCGCTGTCGTCTTCCTCGTGCGTCACAAGCAGCTCGTTGGAAGGACCGCCGCCGCCCGATGTAGTCGCCGTCGTCAGCGTTGCATGGAGATCCTCGCCGCTGTCCCAGAGGAGGATAAGAAGGCCACCGTGACACCCTGCCTCATCCCTATCCCCATTTCTTCCTCTTCCTCTTTGTATCCTCTCAGATGCCGAAACCCTAGCTTGCCGGAGTTGCTCGTCGTTGCCATTTGAGACCGTCAAGATGCCACAAGCTCCGCCATGGTGGACTTCGTTTGTGCACTGAAGGAATCGAGCTAGGAAGCCCTAATCGTGCTTATCCACCTCTTTAGTCCGCCGCTCGCCGTCGACCATGGCAACGTTGCCTAGCCCGCCTCTCCTCGCCATATCCTCTACAAGCTTCCTGGTGAGCCTCCGAATCTCATGGGCCTCTCAGATTCGTCGCCCGATCACCGTAGCGCCCTGTCCGCTTTGTGACCCGACCACGCCACCACCGTGGTTCGTCGCCGGTGTATCTACAATGACCATTAGGTGGCGGTGCGGGTACTGAGAGGATCCTCGTGTTCGTGCGGTTCGAACAAACACATCCACGCTCGCAGGCGTGCGCTGGATCGCCGCCGGCTACCATTCACTGGTGGTGCAGGTCGTGCTGTCGTTATCATGACGACAAGCTGATGCCAGCCTTGACCAGGTCCACCCAGTTAACTGGTCCGCGCCTAGGTGGCATGCCAACGTGGTCTGACCCCACCTGTCTATGACTTGGGGTAGATCCATTCTGAGTGTAAAAAGTAAATCCATATTTAGTAAATAATTTAGAAAATGAATAAACCTTATAAATTCCATATCTTTTGTTTTATAATTCAGAAAAATATGTTTTATATATGAAAAATTTTAGAAAAATAAAATCTATAACATCAAACCATTATCAAACATTATTATTCCAACAATTTAAATAATTGTTATTTAATAAAGAATTTATAAGTAATAAAACTTTCAAAATTCATCTTTTAATATTGGTTAATGTTAAAATTTTAAATAAAATACCAAAAATATTAGAAAAATAAGGACTATAATTCAAAACTATAATCATGCATTATTATTTTAATTAATTAAACATTTATTAAGTATTTATAAAGTAGTAAATTTTATAAAAATAATATCTTATTATTTATGAATCACAAAAATAAATGTAATATACCAAAATGATCACAAAACTAATATCTACATGTTAAAAATATAATATTCCACTTTTAAGGTAAATAAAAATTTAAACAATTTAATAACTTGAATTTAAACCTATTCCCTTAATTAATAATTCATATAAGGGTAAATAAAATTTGCTAATATTCTAAAATTAACTAATTAAAGTCTAATAAATAGTATTAGTCTTGAATATTGATAATATAATGTCAAAATGGTTTAACACATTTTAAATACAATTTTATTGAATTGTCCTACAATCATAAGTGTAGATTATTTTATAAAAGGGTCCTGATCCAATATAAAATCTCCAAGAATAATCTGTAATAAGATAAAACCTATTCCTTTACTTCAACCACAAGTTTATAAACAAATCAAAACCCTATAGTGAAACCATAAATAGTTAAGTATGTTATTCCCCCGATTACCAATTATAACCATTCATTCACAAAAGGATAAATGATTCTATTACATTTATAATGTAAAGAAACCACTACCAAATAAAAGTATAACCATTCTTAAGTAACCTTAAGGAAACATTATAAAGTACACAAGGTACAAATATCATAAGCATTACACCTTAAATCCATCCATAATCTTAAAGTTAACTTTAGTCTACAATACCTTAAATACTGTGCTAAAGACTTTGTTATATGTTTTATAGTTAACTTTGGTCTGTTATAATTAAGTTATAAGCATCTCAAGTCCAAACTATTCAAATAACATAAACAATATCAATCACATTCTATTAATCCTTTTCTAAAAACTATCAGGATTGTTTAAACCTTAATAAAGAAATATTTTCTTCAAAAGTTATTCGTTTTGCCACTTAAGTCAACAAATGACAATTAATCATAATCACATTACTTTATACTTTACTTTTATACTTTGGATTGATAACACTTAAGTTCTTTATAAGTGACATTACTTGTAAAGTGAAATTTGAAGATAAACAATTATGGTGTAAACAATCTTAAGTAGCATTCCATATGTGTGTATTTTATTGATGTATAAATACGTATTGTTCACACACTCACAAGCCTTAATAAGAAGCACAAATAAGAAACTAATCTAAAAGGGAAACACATTCTAAGAAAACCAATTCCAGTTTCCAAACCCTAGATCAACATTATCCCCGAGATTCGAGTTTATCAATTTGCATTACATTACTTATGCATAATAGCATCTTGCTTCTTTAAACATTAGTCCTTAACGGACCAATGATGCTGATTTCAGATATTGGATCTTATAATGTCTTGAAGACCATGAGTGCATAATCTTGCAATCACAAAAGGCAAGTTCACACTTGCTCATGTCCTTTGATTATTTTTTGTAAAGTATTTTGCAAATCAAGTGTTGTCATCACGTGCATTTCAAAAAGGTCAGAAAACACTATTTTTGATAATAATGTGAACTATTTGTTACTGATCCAGGGTGATCAGCTAATCTATTAAACCTGGTAGTTGGAATACCACTACTCAGGAATATATCATCCAGGACTTAACAACCAATGTCGCCAGTGATTCTTGTGCCGTATATTACGCGTTAACCATGAGATTTGGAATGGGACGGAGAAGTCAGCTGTATCCTTTTCCTCTCGTATGGAGGTAGGACGACCTTAACGTGACATTGTGATTCCTTGTGCGGATCCAACATATGGGTGGGCACCCTTACGCCCCACACTTTTGGTGTCTAGATTATCTATGAATGGTGTTTAGGGATATAGTCCATTTAAATGGTACTCGTCCGGCATCACCAGGTCATAGAGTCTTCGGGAACTCATTAGGTTTTAGCCTGCCCGAAAGGGGGCTTAACGGAGGTGAGCCGGCCCCGAAGCATCGTGCAGACATATAAGGTCGCGGAGAGGCAGTGATTGGCTTGGATCTTAGGTTGGGCCTCAAACCATGGAAGTTTGAACGGGAACATACTCCCAGTCGTGCAACAAAGCTTAAGATCTCTCATGGGAAAAGTAACGCACCTCTGCAAAGTGTAAGAACTGTAACTTTTTACTCCCTGTTCCAGGAAGGAGATGCGAACTCGTAAAGGCTGACAGACATAGCTTTTCAGAATAAAAGAAACCTTTGAAGAAATGTTTACAAAAACATGCATTGCCTACGACCTACGGTTGGTGGTTGTAGATATAGTGCATCAAACACTTCTTTTCTAGTGAAATTGCTGAGTACACTCGTACTCAACGTATCTTCTTAACCCTTGCTAGTTTCTAAAGCCATTAAGACGACATTTACATCAATTTATGCTTCAGGAATCATCATCAAAAGCTAAAGCTCTTCAATGAAGTCAAGAAGGTCAACATATACACCAACTCAAGTGAAGACAAAGTTACTGATTAGATAGGAATATAATCTCTAGCCATAGAACCTATTTCTGTAGTGTATTGCGATAGCAGCAATGCCATACCATTAGTTAAAATACTAGTCTTATTAGTATGATAATTTTTGAGTTATTTATTTCTGATTCTTCGAAGTTTCTTTCTCTCTCTTTAACCTAGAGTGTTCTCTAGATATGGTGTAAAGAGTTGAGTTGTAACCTATAGTCATGTCTTGGACCTGCTGTGTTTCTTTTGTACAACTCTGAGGGATGTAATACTAGTGAACAGTGTTTCATTGGTGTTATGTCAACGACTATAGTGTACTACATCATGCAATGGTATACTGGGTCACCACAGCAGCGGATAGTCTGCGTTGCACGTGGGAGGCTGATATTGCGCGTCGCGCGGCACTACAGCCGCATCTGCTGGCGGCCACATCCGAGCCAGCCGACCCGAGAACCGCCTCTGCTGGTCGTTAGGCCGGCCCACCCGGGCCAGGCGCTGGGCGCTGCCGCAGGCAGCTTTGCCTTGCGGGATGCCGTAGCCGGTGGCCCACCCGAGTCCCTCTCTCCTCCACCGCCTCCACCCTGCTGGGTCGTGCGCGGGTGGGAAGGTGATCCACCCGGCCGGCGGTGGGTTGCCCCTCTTTTCCTTTATTTCTTTAGTCCCACATGGGAACCTTAAGGCGGAGGGAACCCCTCCCTTCGCCTATATAAAGTGGTACCCATAGGAGGATTAAAAGACATCAATTTCCACCTGAAAATAAATAAAAGGCATGTGTTGCCTATCCCTTCTCTCTCTATTGCGACTATGGCCCCCTTATCTGGACCGTGCGAGCAAGGAGTTCTTCTCCACGAAGCATCGTCGCACTGCGGGATTCGTAGCCAGGAGATCTACTTCCGTAATCTCGGCTGGATCAGAGAGAAGGAGTCATTTTCAAGCATCATACGTGTGTTACTCCCTCTGGCGGCACTGTGCTTTCGGTGCTAGGAGTTGTCGGGGAGCCGCATGACATCGTGACCTCGAGGTCAGCGTCAGGGCGTCTTATTCATCCACGTTCCTCATAGTACGTTAACCATGCTCGGTCTTCAGAGTGTTGGAGATATTCCCAAGATGCAATAATAAAAGTAGCTATTATTATATCTTTGTGTTTATGATAAATGTTTACATTCATGTTATAATTGTATTAACCAAAAACATTAATACTTTTGTGATTTGTAAACTTGTTAGAGTCCCTAGTTAAGCCTCTTTGTAATACTAGCTTGTTGGTTGATAGATGATCATGGTTTCCTAATCATGAACATTGAGATGTTATTGACAACAAGATCATAGCATTAGGAGAATGATGTGATGGACATACTTCTATAGTTAAGCGTAGCATAAAGATCAAGTCATTTCATTAGTTCGTTTGCTATAAGATTTCAGATACATAGTAAACTAAATTATTTGACCATGAGATCATGTTAATCACCATCACCAGATGGATGCTTTGATGACATCAAACACCACTTCATAACTGGGTGGCTATAAAGGTGGCATTGACTGTTCGGAAAGTATGTGTTGAGGCACATGGATCAAGAGTGGGATTTGTCCATCCATATGATGGATAGATATACTCTGGGCCCTCTCGGTGGAATGTCATCCAATTAGCTTGCAAGCATGTGACTAGCTCACAAGGGATCACATAACATAGGAACGAGTAAAGAGTACTTATCGGTAACGAGGTTGAACTAGGTATGCAGAGATACCGACGTTCAGACCTCGGATAAGTAAAGTATCGCGAGACAAAGGGAAATTGGTATCGTATGTAAATGGTTCATTCAATCACAAAGTAATCGTAGAAATATGTGGGAGCCATATGAATTTCCAGATTCCTCTATTGGTTATTGATCGGAGAAGAGTCTCGATCATGTATGCATAATTCACGAACCGTATGGAGACACACTTAAGGATTCGATGTTGTTTAGTAGATATGGAATGTGAGTGAAGAGACCGAATGTTGTTCGGAGTCTCGGATGGGATCCAGGATATCACGAGGAGATCCGGAATGTTTCGGAGAATATTATTCATAGAAGGAAAGTCCAATTCCGGAGTTCGGGAATGGTTTCAGTGTTTTCACCAGAATGTTCTAGAAGGATCTAGGGGGTCCACCGATCCGGAAGGGGAAGGGTACATGGATGTTTCATGAAAAAGTGGAATGGTTGCATCATGTCCAAGGTCACTTGGTTGGACACTTGGAAGAGAGAAATCAAACTATAGTTTGCAAGTCAAAAGGCCAGTTTGAAAATGTCAAACTGGAACATTGGTTTCCAAGTGGAGGGAGGGACGGAATCCTACCTAAGGGAGGATTCCTCCCTTTGCCCCCGCCACATGAAGTGGACTGGGGGGAGGATTACCTCCCCCTTGGCGCCTCCCACCTATAAAAGGAGGGGTAGGGCGCCCCTACCCCTCACAACAAACCCTAGCCACCGACCCCTTGCCACCACAAGTCGCCGCCACCCTAGGGATCTCCCAAGTCGCCGCCTAGACCTCTCTAGCCTCCGGCCATTCCACCCATTGTCCCTATAAACCCTAGATCTCCAAGGCCCCTCTTCTACTCCACCATACCTGCTTCGGCTTAGGCGAAGCCCTGCAGGATTTCCCCTCTATACTTCGATACCACACCATCGTGCTGCTGCAATCGCGAGGAGAGATATACAACCTCCACTGTCTGCTGGAACAAGGGAGAGGAAGGTATTCATCTGTTGGATATATGCCCAAGAGGCAATAATAAAGTGGTTATTATCATATCTTCATGATTATGATAAATGTTTGCATACCATGATATAATTGTATTAACCGGAAACATTAATACTTGTGTGATTTGTAAACATAAAAGAGTCCCTAGTAAAGCCTCTTGTTAAACTAGCTTGTTGGTTAAATATATGATCATGGTTTCATGATCATGAACATAGAGATGTTATTAACAACAGGGTCATATCATTAGGAGAATGATATGATGGACATACTCGTATAGTTAAGCGTATCATAAAGATCAAGTCATTTAATATAGTTCATTTGCTATATGATTTATGATACATAGTAACCTAATTCCTTCGACCATGAGATCATGCTAATCACCATCACCGGAAGGATGCTTTGATGACATCAAACACCACACCGTAACTGGGTGGCTATAAAGGTGGCATTGAGTGTTCGAAAAGTATGTGTTGAGGCACATGGATCAAGAGTGGGATGTGTCCATCCATATGACGGATAGATATACTCTGGGCCCTCTCGGTGGAATGTCATCCAATTATCTTGCAAGCATGTGAATGGCTCACAAGGGATCACATATCACGGGAACGCGAAAAGAGTACTTCTCGGTAACGAGGTTGAACTAGGTATGGAGAGATACCGACGATCAAAACCTCGGATAAGTAAACTATCGTGAGACAAAGGGAAATTGGTATCGTATGTAAGTGGTTCATTCGATCTCAAAGTAATCGTAGAAATATGTGGGAGCCATATGAATTTCCAGATTCCTCTATTGGTTATTGATCGAGAAGTGTCTCGGTCATGTTCGCATAATTCACGAACCGTAGGGAGACACACTTAAGGATTCGATGTTGTTTAGTAGATATGGAATGTTAGTAGGGCTACCGAATGTTGTTCGGAGTCTCGTATGGGATCCGGGATATCACGAGGATATCCGGAATTGTCCGGAGAATAAGATTCATATAAGGAAAGTCCTATTTCGGATTTCGGGAAAGTTTCCTATGTTTTCATCCGAGAGGTTCTAGAAAGGTCTAGAAGGTTCACCGGTCCGGAAGGAGAATGGTCCATGAATGTGTCATGGGTAAGTGGAATGATTGGATCATATCCTAGGTCACTTGGTGTGTGCATTTGCAAGAGAGAATTAAAGCTCTAAATTGAAAGTCAAACGGGAGTTTGAAAAGTCAAAATGGAACAATGGTTTCCTAGTGGGAGAAGAAACAAGTCCTTCTCTCAATCCAACTTGGGTTTGGGTTTGGATTCAAACCCACCCCTCCCAAGGCTGCCCCTCCCTCTCATAAATAGAAGGGGAGGGCTGCCCCAACGCCACAAGCCCTAGCCCCTCTCCACGAGCCTCCTTCGCCGCTGCAGCCCCGCCGCCGCCGCCCTAGCTGCCACCGACACCTCCTCCTACTCCCGGTCTTCTAAACCCTAGATCACCGGGAAACCCTAATCTACCATAACTCGCACCGACTTAGGCGAAGCCCTGCAGGATCTTCTCTCTACTTCCGACACCACGCCATCGTGCTGTTGGAACCGCGAGGGGAGAACTACAACCTCCACTGCCTGCTAGAACAAGGGAGAGGAAAGTCTTCATCGAGTGCCGAATGTGTGACCGACTGCGGAAGCGCTGCCGGAACGCAGCGCCAAAAGGATCATCTACGCGATATTGAGATCGACAAGTGTACGACTACACCACCCACGAGAATATGCTCTCGTTAACCGCTTTGGAATCTTCAAGGGTGAGTGCTTCTATCGACTCGTTGCTAGAATCTAGTAGATAGATCTTGGCTTGTTTGTGTGCATGCGGTAGAAATTTTTTGTTTTCCATGCTAGTTGTATCAGAGCCGTGTCTATATGTAGATCTGTTGCACGAGTAGAACACAATGGTCATTGTGGGAGGTGGTGCTTTTATTATCAATTGCTTTTGTGTGTACTTTGCATCTTGCGGTATGATGGGATAAAGCGGCTGTTGGGCCACGCGGAGATAAAACAAAAAATTTCCTCTAACATGGTGATCCCAAGATCTAGCTGAGGTAGAAGGCCACAAGGTTTACCACTAGACGCGCAGTTGCGGATTACTGATGAAGCGCGTCAGTTGATGCAATGCAGTCCTTTGCGATCCGATCGTCCTGGTGCTGATCGTACAACACCTCTGCTGGTATCCACACGTGCAAGGAGGAGCACCGACAGCGAACTTCTAGGTTCGTATCGACGGTAGGACTGCTGTGGAGCTAGGGTTTCCAACACATGGAATGACCTAAACGATCAACGATTAACCTTTCTAGGTTACGGTGCTCCACTATATATAGGGAGTGAACGTGGGCTCTGCTCGCACGACCCATTCACTAAAGACCATATACTATTAGTCACTATGAGTCCGACTCACTGACTCAGTCCAAACTTTCTCCCGCTCTTAAGTGTGTGACCCCGCAGGCTCATGGTTACTTGGACACGATTAGAGTTCGACTCCAAATCGATCAGTCGGTAGCGGATCCTAGCAGAACGTGCCGACTCCCAGGTACCAAAGAGTCATGACGACTTGCCTTTCCAATGCGACTTGCGTCCGAGTCCCTTTTGCCTCACGATATACCTTCTCAGACTATAGGCGAATACTTGTCATCCCTTAAATAGTCCGACTCTCTTCTCGATCCGAGATAAGTGATTCACCCGACTAACTCTTAGTCGATCGCCTCGGTTAACACTTAACCGAGTCGTGCATGGCCAAGATTTCCGAATCATATCTCATGAGAGGGCCCAGAGAATATCTCTCCAAGTGGAGGGGCAAAATCCCATCTTGGTTATTCACATCACGCAGCTTGATTCTCAGTCGTCCCGAACTCTGCCTTCATAACTGCCCAGTTACGGATCAGCGTTTGACAGAACCTAAGTCGGTGATCCTCAACTCCGATTATGCAATAACCTCAGGTCTAAGGATTCCATTGCTTGAGATATACAAATGATAACTTGTTCGTTGTACCTCAATATGGTTAAATCCGACTCGCTAAACTCTTTAGCCGAATCTGTGTATAACATCCCAAAAATATAAAGCATGGATCATCAAACTCTAACCATCAAAATTAGGGTTAACAAAAACTTTCCCAACTAAAAATATGAAAGCATTCATATGTGTGTGTATTCAAAATTTGGATTCTTTTTGAATTGCATGATTCTCTGTTTCCTTGCTTGTAAAATGTTTCTTAGGTGAATTAAACATCATCTAAACAATCCGCAAACTTTTCCCAAAGACAAACAACTCAAAGTAAACAAATGAAGTGAATGGTCATTTTTGCCAAATTAACTCTCATGCCTACTTTGGCTATCACTAGTTTTCAAAACTTAACAGAAACATTCGTGGATCTTTGCACCCCTTATTAATACTCATAATAAGGTACCAAGGCCCACTTTGTGATCATCCAGAAACATTCAAATGCTAAGTTTAAATGATAGTTTAAAATTGAATCGATCTCATATGGGAAGATCACACTATTTCAAAACCACTCAAACAAGCTCAATTTTCAAAACCCAAAACCCACAGAATCCCCAGCACATGCCTAGAAAACCCACCAAAAATCTTTTCAAAATTCAAAAGTAAGTTTCTTGCGGCCATTTCATCAAACACCTTGCAAATTCAAATCAAACAAATCACAAACACTATTGTGTGCAGTAAATTTGGCCTAACTTGTTCCCTCTCTGGTTGCAACTAGTCTTTACTAGATCATCTAGCTCATTTGTAAACATCTAGCACCACTGTGAGCTTGCCTTGCCATCAATGGTGAGCAGGCCGAGCCTCACCATGCCATCCCTGTGTGGACTGCAAGCTAGAGGAAGAACTAGCCGTGCCCACCTTGTCTAGCAGGTAGCCAGCACCTCACCGCCCCCTCTCGACCAGCCCTAGCTCAAAGACAGAGACAAGAACCGCCAGGAACGTCGTGCCCACGCTGCTGTCGACCATGCCGACGTGCACCCCAGTGCACGCGCAGTTCCCACTCAACCCGACCGCCTCGAGCCATTGCCGCCCGCCAGCATGAACCCCACCGTCCCAGGAGACCACTAGACATGTTCGTTCCCTTGCGTGCATTTAAGCTCTATAGCATCTCCAGGAGACCGCCTGTCGATCGCCAACCTCAGCCATGCCGCTAGCCGCCCGTAGCCATGTCGCCACTGTCGCCTGCCCATCCCTCTCGGTCTCGTTGTCGAGCCTATAAAAGGAGGCGACCCCCAGCAATTTGAAGCACACCATCCCACTCCCCTCACCTCACTCATCGTTCCACCCTCGAGCCTAAGCACGAGGAGCAGCAGCTCGCCGGAATTGCGCCGGAGCAGGCCGCCTCTGGAGAGGAAGGGAGGCGTTGATTCTGTCCACCCCCGGAGCTACCTCGACCATCCCTGAGCTCGCTGTTGACCACTCGTTCATTTGCCCGCCTTGCCGTCATCGATGGAGCCCTGGTATGACCCCTATGCACCCCCACTGAGCCGCTAGGGTTCGAGCTCGCCGGTGACATGTTCATCGTCGACGACGACCCTCAGCCGTCGATCACCCTTCTAATCCAACGAACCACACTGCCCCGTACCGCTTCACGCGTTATGAGCCACTGACTGGTGGAACACCCCTGTCAGCTGAGCCCCGCACTGCAGAGTGACACTGGGCAGGCCCATTAACCTCTCCCGCGCGACCCAACATTTTGAATTTAGATTTTTCTATTTTAATTCAAACTCAGTTCTATATCTATATTCAATAATCAACCCAGCTCTATTTAATGAACCAAGTTGCATGAAACCAATTTTGTCAGAAAGGTACTGAAAAGCTTAATCCAAGCCTGTTGGATTCAAATCAGTTGGATCTGTAGATCAACCTTGGTAAAAATAACAAGGCAGAAGCTTTTCTGCATTCAAACATTTTTCAAAATTCAACCATAATAGCTTTTGAGTTGTTTCCAACTCTCAAAAATCACATTTGATCATACCTTTCAGAATATATAAAAACATTTGCGTTTACTTACAGAAATAATGTCCAAGTAATAAAATAATGCCACATAGGCATTTCTAGTCACCTTATTTATTTAAAATAAAAAGGTTAAACCTTATTAAATTGTGACACAACTTTAAATCACATTCCCATGTACTGAAATATGTGGTGATGACATGTGTCAACATGATCCCATGTTTGAGTTGGAGAATATTAAATCTTAAGTAGTTTTTCAATGAGTAGAAATTACTTTTCTAAAAATAAAATAAATAAGACAAAAGCTTTAATCTTGTAATGTTAGTGATGATGCTAGATCATCTATAGTACACCTTTGTGTGATGATTGAAAATAGTTAAGTATTGTTTGGTGATTGTGTACCTCGTATTTATTTATAGACGCTAGTACCGACCAAGGATACGAGGAGGAAGGAGGATACTCCGAGGAAGAAGCCGAGGAGAACTTCAACCACTGCTCTGCATAAGGCAAGCCTTACTAACCAAGTTGACCTATGCAAGCTAACACTTGCAAGATACTTTACCTATGCAAGCCTAATACTACAAGTTGAATGTGCAAGCTAATACTTGCTTGTTACCATGCCAACTATATGCCTTAAGCATATGTGATCATACCCCCTTGATAACCCAATCCTATTTTTACTTACAAGCTTTATACTTTATTTCTTTATCAAAGCCTTCTCTTAGAGTTTACTTAAGTGAATTCTAGAGTCTAGGAAGAGAATTGAAGGTTGCATAAAGAGCATTAAAATTTGGCCTAAGCTAGATAATCTTTATGTCATCCTAAGGCATGAGATTGAACTTCATTAATCCCCACTTGTTTACCACCCCTCCTTGGTATTTAACCCCACTTGTAGATGCTAGTGCTAAGCATAAAAATTGATCTACTTTAGATGGGAATACTTGGTGAAAATGGTTATGAAAACCTTGGAATGATGAGTCATTCTACTGAAATGTTTTGACATGTGTTTCCAAACACCAGATGATTTTGATGATGAAAATGTTGAGGCAGGAGCCTTAGCCCTTTATAAAACTGATGGTTTTCTGGATGCGATACCATTCCAATTTTACCGTACAACCACAATACCCGAAGGTTGGGTAGGGCTTGACTGGAAACTTATATACCTTAGTATGGGTTCCCTCATGGCCAAGGTCTGAGCTGAGGCTACCTTGTGAAGATTGTCCACCTATGCAGTACCCAAGATGACAGTTGGTCATGGTTGGGAGGCCAAACTCACAGGAGAGGTGCCTATACTAGGGTGTGTAATTGAAAGGTTAGGATTGATTATCCGCATACTAAGTATGGTGAATTCAGGATTTGTTCCTGACGGATATATCGAATGTTGTGGTGAAAGTGTACAATCTGTGCAGAGTGTCAAACTATTCGAATAGCCGCGTCCGCGGTTATGGACAGTTGGAGTGGCCATACTATTCCCCCGTCAGATGTTTTCAAAATGACTTGTGAAATGAACTGAGGCTTTGACTTGACCACAACAGAGTTGTGATATGAAATTCAAGTTCCCACTTAGGTGTTATAAAACTTCAACTAGCTTTCTTTGCTTCTGAACTTAGTAGAGGTAAATCTGGATTTTTGCAAAACAACCCTAGAGCTTAGTGTCCTACTACAAAAACTCCCGTAACTGTTAGTATTAGTTTGCGAGTACTTAAAGAGTACTCATGGCTTTGTCCCTGGCTATTCCCGTGGCCAGACTATGAAGAGGAGTACCAGGATGATGGACCACATGAAGGATATGACAACTAGGATCATCTCCCATCGTCAGCATTGCCTGTGACCCCGAAGATGGAGCTTCGCCTGCGCTATCTTTACTGTTACGCTATTTCGCTGCTTGAGTTGTATTAAGAACTGGATCATGAGATCCTTATTTGTGTAAGACATTATGTATGGTTTGTGATGGATGATGTACTGTGATATCCAAATATATTATGTCTCGCAAAAATGGTAATCCTGGGATTGCGATGTATGGCATAACAGGCATCTAGGATTAAAAATCCGGGTGTTGACACTCTGTAAGTTGGAATAGCATCTCCATGCCCATGACAAGTGGAACTGTGGCATCCCGCAAAACCACTACTAGAAAATCGCGTTGAATTTGTGCATTGCATCGTCATCATCATGCATTGTTTGCCAAAACTATGTTTGCAAAACCCGTCTTTGTTTTCTAAACGCCCATCTTATTCAAACACCGGAAGCCGGGTCGCCGGACTATTTTTGTTTTGTCTGTTATCGGGTTGCAAAAGACTCGTTTGAAAACAAATAAAAATTATAATTATTTTAGTGGGGCAGTCGAACAGGCCGAAGCGACCCGAACGACCACCCCAGAAAATATAAAACGGCCCACCCAACCAGCCCCATCTAAATCCTATTCCTACCAACTAGTCTACCCTAACCCATCCCTCCACCTCACCCCACCCAATGGCAGCATGCCACCTCACCCCTCCCCTTCCCTCTAGCCTATCCCTGCCTGCCACATGGCCCAACTCTCTCCCTCTCTCACCCCCACACTCACACACAAGCACACATGCGCGCACGCTGCAGCACCCGGCCCTACCTAACCCTGGCCCCACCCGCACACCGCGCTACACACCCGCACGCCTGCACGCGCCCGGACGTCGCCGGCGACCCGCGCGACCGCGCGCCGCCGCGCGCGTACCGCTGCTCCGCCGCTCCCCCTGCATGCCGCAGCGCCGCCCGAGCCGCCGCCGGGCCACCGCCCCGCGCGTCCCCAGCGGCCCCCTCCGTCGCCTGTTCCGCACCCCGCGTGCGCCGGCGAGCGCCGCCGCGCCAGGAACCACCGCCGCCGGCCCCAAGCTCGCCTCCGCGCCCCTTCCACCTCCGTTCGCCGTCCCCTCCCGAGCCCGGCTGCACCCGTCCGCGTCCCCGGCTACCCTCGCCGCTCGCGCTCGCCCGCCTTCCGCCCCGCCCCCGAGCTGCTCCCCGCCGTTCCCGGATGCGCCGCCGTCGGGCCCTGGGCCGCCCACCTCGCCGCGCCGGCCCCGTTGACCTCCTCCCTCGGCAGCCGCCCGTCTCGCCTCGGTCTCCTGCAGCGGAGCCAAGACCGCCATCGCGCACAGCTGCACGCCACCTCCACTGACCGCCGGTGGACCCCGCGCCTTCGTGATGGTCCTCTGCCGTGCCTATGTGGTGAACCTTGTTGCGTGTTGGCCTGCAGGTGCTCTCTGCGCATCAAGTTCTACAGTGGCTCGTGCCCAGAGTTCTTCTCGGCAAGATCTTCCATGACACTCGGCACGCAAGACCGATGTAAAGGAACCCGAAGCCCGGTCCCACCGGACGCCAAGACCTCCGTCATGGAAGCCGCAAGATCCGTCCCCGGTGCCGCGCCAAGGTCCCCAAAGAACCCCGGAACCACCAAGTTCGCCCACAACCCCCGACGCCGAGACCCTAAACCCGTGGTCCATCTACAAGACCGCCGAGAACCTCGGGTGCACCAACATGGAAGACCGAAGACCGATCCCGGCGAAGTCCGGACCCGATGACCACCAAGAACGTCGCCGGCTTAACAAGTACGCCCTCCCGGGACGCCAAGGACCCTGCGAGAGACGACAAGACCGACAACATGATTCGATGCCCCCGGATGCCACAAGATCTTCTCCCCAGGATGCGACGTCGAGGCCCCGGACGCCAAGACCGATAAGAGCTACCCCGATCCGAAGACCCTAACCTGCAGGATGCCAAGATCTTCACTCCTGATGCGAGAACCCTGAAGCCGAGAACCCCGACACGGACACACAAAGTTCTCCATCGAGGAAACCAAGGCCGTCGACGTGGAACCGTAGAACGCCGAGTGCTTCACCCGGACACCGAGAACATCCCCCCTGAACGCCATGACCGTCAACATGACCCCAAGTCCCGCATCCGGATGCGCCAAGATCTACCCCCGCAGTCCGAGAACGACCCGTCGAACCCTAAACCCTGGGACCGACCCGGACCCCGGAACCCTCGGAACCCCAAGATCGTCGAGCCCCCTCTGATGTGTGACCCCTTTTCCTCGAACCCTATTTTATAACCTATCAACTTGGCGCATAATAATTGTTCATGCATGCATCTTATCATGTGGTTTGGGGGCTTTATGCCGATTCACCTAATAATTAAATATGGGGCCCATATGCGGGCAAATCTAGTCTCATATCGGCCTCATTTAAACTTGTGTAGCGAACCAATACTATAATCTTGCCTTGTTAAAACAACATTTAAATTGCGGGGGTTTTAAACAACTTGAACCATTTAATTAATGTCGGGACCCCGGTTCCACTTAATATGGCCTAATTGCATCGCACCTTTGCCATGCCATGCATCATACATGCATCATGCCGATCTTCTGCCGTGTATTAAATATTGCATCCGGTGTTTATTCTAGCGTTTTGCCTCTTCGCGGATAAGGCCGTTGAGTTGATGTGAGCTTCGTCCCGATCTTCGGTTGAACCCTTCGACAATGTTTTTCAGGCGAGCACCTCCCTCTTTCTACCTATCTTACTTTTATAGTCTTTATTCCCTCCTGTTGATCTATTGCTATCTGTGTTGCGATGCTCTAGTTTTCGTACCCGTGATTCCCTTGCAGCCGTATATTGCCTTGGACACATCCCATTTACCTGTTGTTTGGTAGATAGATGGACTTGTGCGTCGTAGTCGCTGGTTCAAGTGCTGTTGCGTGTCGTCATATGCCACAGTTGCTGATGTATTGCCGCATGTTGAGGATGGAGATTATTCTAGTTTTACTTATCGTCACTTTAATTTCTGTTTAACAACTAAAATTGAAATAAGCAGAGGCATCGGTGGGTGATAGATAATATTTGGTTTCCGAACGCCCACTTGTGTCCCGTAAGACCCCGAGTACTTGATACCTGTTCCTTGATTTATCGCGCTATCCACATACGGGGAGTATGGGATCCCCCTGAGCCAGAGCTTGATTCAGTCTTATTTCTTGGGGCCACAACTAGTTTGAGGTTTTATTTACGATCCTGTACTTATGCCATGTTTTACTGCTTTATTTACGATTGTGCGAGGTACTGCACACTGTACTGTTTAGGAAGCGGAGTGATTACGCGGTGTCGACAAGCCCCGTTTGGGGTTCCCAGTCGCTCACAGCCATTGTCGCAGACCTTGAGGCCGTCTCGGAGCTTGCTTACTCCGTTGCGGGATCTACTTAAGGGGTGGCCCCCTGAAATATTTCTGAATCTTGTGATTGCTTTGTCGTGAAAGCCTCGTTGGGTTTTGATTTGGTTTTTCCGAGGTTGATCGAGTGTGTGTTGCTATTGGTGCACCCCGGCCGGGTAAAACTTTCTGAAAGCCGTGTCCGCGGTTATGGACGACTTGGAGCACAGTATCTCGATCATAGACAAGCATAACTAAAGTTCACTGCTATAAATTTGACTTATAATGACTAGTAATCAGCTCCACCACAACGGAATGGCTAATTAATACTGCCCACAATTGCTTGTTAGGTTGTCGCTTGCGACAATTGTATCTGACTAGTAAGTATTGCAACTACAACGAAATGGCTGAATAAAAGTACCAACAACTGCTGGGTTTTGGGTTTATCTCATGCTATCTGTACCTGATTAGTAATTGTTGCAACTATCACGGAATGGTTAACTAAAAGTGCCCACTGCTTATTTTATCAGGATGATTATCTATACCTGACTAGTAATTACTGCAACGATAACTAAATAAGCAAAACTGCCAACGGTGTGAGTTCCTCGGCTGACTTCCTCGTTTGGTCTCGAGGGGGAAACACCAGGATGGGTTTGTTTGGTGTTAGCTTCAGGTAGGATCCGGTTAGGTCATTCTTACCCCTCTCTGATAACCGCCAGTTGTATCGAGTCTCTATAGGTTGTTTAGTGCATGTTGCCGCTGCCGCTTCAGTCCACCATACCTATGTAGGCGAGGACCGCCGAATTCTAGCCTCGCCGTGTACTGGCCTCAGTACTGACGCTCCTTCTTTGTTTTCTGCTTTGGCCTCTGTCGGCACCCCTTTTGTTAAGCAGGTTTTGAGATCAACGCCGTTAGCAGGGTTACCCTTCCGGCTTGGCCTGGGCAGGGTTATGGACGCCATTGGTTATTCTTCAGGGCTCTTAGCCCCATTTGCATCTTGTCCGTAGCTGGACGCTATATCGTTTTCAAGGTGATTTGGATCTTTGTATAATATATCTGTATTCTTGACTCATGGAGTCGCTTATATATATATCTGTTCTGTGGGTCCCATCGAGGACTGTTGTGTAATGTTATTACTTCGTTTTCCACCCGCACGAAAGTGCCTGGTGGGCACCTTTGAATCGTTTCTATGCGGGTTTGGTGAATTTTGCCCAAACTTGCATAGGTCCGATTCTGAGGGTGTTACAGAGTGGTATCAGAGCTCAGCAGTTACGATACCCCACAAGTCCAGCCTGTAGGATAACCTAGCTAACGGCCGAAGTAGAGTGTCAAAACTATTTTAACAAAATCGGTTGGATAGTTCTGATTAGGTCTGATTTTACTTCTTACCCCTCTGCTATTCTCCTCTTATCTCGACGTGTTTTGAATCCGCTCTCATCTCTCTCTTCGAGTCCAGGATTTCTCGTGGTTGGGTTTTCGTCGTACCTTCAGGGTTTCGCTTTCTCCCTTTTGTCACGGAGGTGCTACGATCATCAATCTGCAGCTGGTCTGTTGTGCCCTTCATCCGATCTTTTGTTCTTGAGCTCTTTATCCAGATGTGTTCCTTGCTGGATATCAGTGTCGTTGAAGAGAAGGACGAGCTTTGGTGAAGTTGGAGTATACCTTGAGCATGTGTTGTTCATGCCAATGGAACCATCGCGGAACCTAATCATTGTGTCATTCATACGATTCCTGCTGGCATCATCCCTTTGTTCCGGATACCGCCTAAGAAGGTCTCCAGTCCAAATCTCGAGAGTTGAGTTGCCTGATTCTCCTACCCATGTATAGCGTGATAGTTGGGTCCGGGATGGACTGATCACCCTACCCGACTCTTACTGATCGCTCTGTACATCGGACTGGTGGATCAATGTAACTTTTCCCTCTTCTTATGGAAGTTAGAGGTGGCCTTATCGTTTGATGCCTCTATCTTCGTCCTTTGTTTCTCCGGAGTGATCTCTCGACGATCAGGAACAACGAACCTTGTTGGTGGTGTCGCCGATTTCAAGATGAAGAAGGAACTCTTGTTAGTGGTGTCGCCAGGATCTACACGAAGCGCGAAGGATCAGACCGCCGACCTTCCTTCTGGTACCATGAGGCGGATCTCGAGGGCGAGATCCTTTGTTAGTGGTGTCGAATTGTGGCATCCCGCAAAACCACTACTAGAAAATCGCGTTGAATTTGTGCATTGCATCGTCATCATCATGCATTGTTTGCCAAAACTATGTTTGCAAAACCCGTCTTTGTTTTCTAAACGCCCATCTTATTCAAACACCGGAAGCCGGGTCGCCGGACTATTTTTGTTTTGTCTGTTATCGGGTTGCAAAAGACTCGTTTGAAAACAAATAAAAATTATAATTATTTTAGTGGGGCAGTCGAACGGGCCGAAGCGACCCGAACGACCACCCCAGAAAATATAAAACGGCCCACCCAACCAGCCCCATCTAAATCCTATTCCTACCAACTAGTCTACCCCAACCCATCCCTCCACCTCACCCCACCCAATGGCAGCATGCCACCTCACCCCTCCCCTTCCCTCTAGCCTATCCCTGCCTGCCACATGGCCCAACTCTCTCCCTCTCTCACCCCCACACTCACACACAAGCACACATGCGCGCACGCTGCAGCACCCGGCCCTACCTAACCCTGGCCCCACCCGCACACCGCGCTACACACCCGCACGCCTGCACGCGCCCGGCCGTCGCCGGCGACCCGCGCGACCGCGCGCCGCCGCGCGCGTACCGCTGCTCCGCCGCTCCCCCTGCATGCCGCAGCGCCGCCCGAGCCGCCGCCGGGCCACCGCCCCGCGCGTCCCCAGCGGCCCCCTCCGTCGCCTGTTCCGCACCCCGCGTGCGCCGGCGAGCGCCGCCGCGCCAGGAACCACCGCCGCCGGCCCCAAGATCGCCTCCGCGCCCCTTCCACCTCCGTTCGCCGTCCCCTCCCGAGCCCGGCTGCACCCGTCCGCGTCCCCGGCTACCCTCGCCGCTCGCGCTCGCCCGCCTTCCGCCCCGCCCCCGAGCTGCTCCCCGCCGTTCCCGGATGCGCCGCCGTCGGGCCCTGGGCCGCCCACCTCGCCGCGCCGGCCCCGTTGACCTCCTCCCTCGGCAGCCGCCCGTCTCGCCTCGGTCTCCTGCAGCGGAGCCAAGACCGCCGTCGCGCACAGCTGCACGCCACCTCCACTGACCGCCGGTGGACCCCGCGCCTTCGTGCTGGTCCTCTGCCGTGCCTATGTGGTGAACCTTGTTGCGTGTTGGCCTGCAGGTGCTCTCTGCGCATCAAGTTCTACAGTGGCTCGTGCCCAGAGTTCTTCTCGGCCAGATCTTCCGTGACACTCGGCACGCAAGACCGATGTAAAGGAACCCGAAGCCCGGTCCCACCGGACGCCAAGACCTCCGTCATGGAAGCCGCAAGATCCGTCCCCGGTGCCGCGCCAAGGTCCCCAAAGAACCCCGGAACCCCCAAGTTCGCCCACAACCCCCGACGCCGAGACCCTAAACCCGTGGTCCATCTACAAGACCGCCGAGAACCTCGGGTGCACCAACATGGAAGACCGAAGACCGATCCCGGCGAAGTCCGGACCCGATGACCACCAAGAACGTCGCCGGCTTAACAAGTACGCCCTCCCGGGACGCCAAGGACCCTGCGAGAGACGACAAGACCGACAACATGATTCGATGCCCCCGGATGCCACAAGATCTTCTCCCCAGGATGCGACGTCGAGGCCCCGGACGCCAAGACCGATAAGAGCTACCCCGATCCGAAGACCCTAACCTGCAGGATGCCAAGATCTTCACTCCTGACGCGAGAACCCTGAAGCCGAGAACCCCGACACGGACACACAAAGTTCTCCATCGAGGAAACCAAGGCCGTCGACGTGGAACCGTAGAACGCCGAGTGCTTCACCCGGACACCGAGAACATCCCCCCTGAACGCCATGACCGTCAACATGACCCCAAGTCCCGCATCCGGATGCGCCAAGATCTACCCCCGTAGTCCGAGAACGACCCCGTCGAACCCTAAACCCTGGGACCGACCCGGACCCCGGAACCCTCGGAACCCCAAGATCGTCGAGCCCCCTCTGATGTGTGACCCCTTTTCCTCGAACCCTATTTTATAACCTATCAACTTGGCGCATAATAATTGTTCATGCATGCATCTTATCATGTGGTTTGGGGGCTTTATGCCGATTCACCTAATAATTAAATATGGGGCCCATATGCGGGCAAATCTAGTCTCATATCGGCCTCATTTAAACTTGTGTAGCGAACCAATACTATAATCTTGCCTTGTTAAAACAACATTTAAATTGCGGGGGTTTTAAACAACTTGAACCATTTAATTAATGTCGGGACCCCGGTTCCACTTAATATGGCCTAATTGCATCGCACCTTTGCCATGCCATGCATCATACATGCATCATGCCGATCTTCTACCGTGTATTAAATATTGCATCCGGTGTTTATTCTAGCGTTTTGCCTCTTCGCGGATAAGGCCGTTGAGTTGATGTGAGCTTCGTCCCGATCTTCGGTTGAACCCTTCGACAATGTTTTTCAGGCGAGCACCTCCCTCTTTCTACCTATCTTACTTTTATAGTCTTTATTCCCTCCTGTTGATCTATTGCTATCTGTGTTGCGATGCTCTAGTTTTCGTACCCGTGATTCCCTTGCAGCCGTATATTGCCTTGGACACATCCCATTTACCTGTTGTTTGGTAGATAGATGGACTTGTGCGTCGTAGTCGCTGGTTCAAGTGCTGTTGCGTGTCGTCATATGCCACAGTTGCTGATGTATTGCCGCATGTTGAGGATGGAGATGATTCTAGTTTTACTTATCGTCACTTTAATTTCTGTTTAACAACTAAAATTGAAATAAGCAGAGGCATCGGTGGGTGATAGATAATATTTGGTTTCCGAACGCCCACTTGTGTCCCGTAAGACCCCGAGTACTTGATACCTGTTCCTTGATTTATCGCGCTATCCACATACGGGGAGTATGGGATCCCCCTGAGCCAGAGCTTGATTCAGTCTTATTTCTTGGGGCCACAACTAGTTTGAGGTTTTATTTACGATCCTGTACTTATGCCATGTTTTACTGCTTTATTTACGATTGTGCGAGGTACTGCACACTGTACTGTTTAGGAAGAGGAGTGATTACGCGGTGTCGACAAGCCCCGTTTGGGGTTCCCAGTCGCTCACAGCCATTGTCGCAGACCTTGAGGCCGTCTCGGAGCTTGCTTACTCCGTTGCGGGATCTACTTAAGGGGTGGCCCCCTGAAATATTTCTGAATCTTGTGATTGCTTTGTCGTGAAAGCCTCGTTGGGTTTTGATTTGGTTTTTCTGAGGTTGATCGAGTGTGTGTTGCTATTGGTGCACCCCGGCCGGGTAAAACTTTCTGAAAGCCGTGTCCGCGGTTATGGACGACTTGGAGCACAGTATCTCGATCATAGACAAGCATAACTAAAGTTCACTGCTATAAATTTGACTTATAATGACTAGTAATCAGCTCCACCACAACGGAATGGCTAATTAATACTGCCCACAATTGCTTGTTAGGTTGTCGCTTGCGACAATTGTATCTGACTAGTAAGTATTGCAACTACAACGAAATGGCTGAATAAAAGTACCAACAACTGCTGGGTTTTGGGTTTATCTCATGCTATCTGTACCTGATTAGTAATTGTTGCAACTATCACGGAATGGTTAACTAAAAGTGCCCACTGCTTATTTTATCAGGATGATTATCTATACCTGACTAGTAATTACTGCAACGATAACTAAATAAGCAAAACTGCCAACGGTGTGAGTTCCTCGGCTGACTTCCTCGTTTGGTCTCGAGGGGGAAACACCAGGATGGGTTTGTTTGGTGTTAGCTTCAGGTAGGATCCGGTTAGGTCATTCTTACCCCTCTCTGATAACCGCCAGTTGTATCGAGTCTCTATAGGTTGTTTAGTGCATGTTGCCGCTGCCGCTTCAGTCCACCATACCTATGTAGGCGAGGACCGCCGAATTCTAGCCTCGCCGTGTACTGGCCTCAGTACTGACGCTCCTTCTTTGTTTTCTGCTTTGGCCTCTGTCGGCACCCCTTTTGTTAAGCAGGTTTTGAGATCGACGCCGTTAGCAGGGTTACCCTTCCGGCTTGGCCTGGGCAGGGTTATGGACGCCATTGGTTATTCTTCAGGGCTCTTAGCCCCATTTGCATCTTGTCCGTAGCTGGACGCTATATCGTTTTCAAGGTGATTTGGATCTTTGTATAATATATCTGTATTCTTGACTCATGGAGTCGCTTATATATATATCTGTTCTGTGGGTCCCATCGAGGACTGTTGTGTAATGTTATTACTTCGTTTTCCACCCGCACGAAAGTGCCTGGTGGGCACCTTTGAATCGTTTCTATGCGGGTTTGGTGAATTTTGCCCAAACTTGCATAGGTCCGATTCTGAGGGTGTTACAGGAACCGAGTCATCAAGCCAACTTTCACATTGGTCTAGGTTGTGTGTCCAGCACAACCTCAATGACCAAGGATATTTAGTACAAACAACATGAATGCATAGTTCCACAACCGAATCACATATTCAATGATACACATCAGATGTTTATGCAAGGACTACTTAATATCTTTATGAATACAATAGGAAATATCATCATACATGATTGCCTCTAGGTATATTCCCAACAGTCTCCCACTTGCACTAGAGTCAATCTTCCGACATCACATGTCTAAGCATCTAATGCCCATGGCTCTCAGGTGCGCCTCATGCTTCGGCTGTGGTAACGGCTTTGTCAGCGAATCCGCAATATTTGCATCCGTGTGTACCTTACATAACTTGATATCACGCTGATCCACGAAGTGGCGAATCAGATGGTACCGCATGAGTATGTGCTTGTTCTTCTGGTGTTGTCTAGTTTCCTTGGCTTGTGCAATAGCACCATTGTTGTCACAATACACGTCTAACGGATTTGACGATACCTGAACCACACCAAGATCCATGAGGAAATTCCTCATCCAAACAGCTTCCTTTGTTGCCTCCGAGGCGGCAATATACTCAGCATCTGTTGTAGATGCAGACACAGTCTCTTGCTTGGAACTCTTCCAGATCACAGCACCTCCATTTATAATAAACATGTATCCGGATTGAGAACGAGAATCATCAGAGTCGGTAAGATAACTCGCATCCGTGTAACCCTTTACACTTAGTTCATCTTCACCACCATAAACCAAAAACATATCCTTAGTCCTTCTCAAGTACATTAGGATATTTTTAACCGCTGTCCAGTGGATTTCTCCAGGATCAGCCTGGTATCTGCTCAAAACACTTAGTGCATATGAAACATCCGGCCTCATACAAATCATTGCATACATGATGGATCCGACTGCAGAAGCATACGGAATCGCACTCATCCGACTTCGCTCATCAGTTGTCGAAGGACACTAAGTCTGGCTAAGTTTTACACCATGGGACATTGGTAAGAACCCCTTCTTAGACGATTCCATGTTGAACTTCTTCAGAACTTTGTCCAAATAAGTACTCTAACTCAATCCAATGAGCCTCCTTGATCTATCTCTTGTAGGATTTCGTAGCATGGAAAACAAAAATTTTCTATCGCATACAAACAAACAAGCCAAGATCTATCTACTAGATTGTAGCAACGAGTCAATGGAATAACTTACCCTCGAAGATTCCAAAGTGTTTAACGAGAGTGGATTCTCGTGGGTGATGTAGTCATACTCTTCCCGATCTCAAGATCGCGTAGACGATCCTTCCGGCGCTGCGTTCCGGCAGCGCTCCCGCAGTCGGTCACACGTTCGGTACTCGACGAAGACCTTCCTCTCCCTTGTTCCAGCAGGCAGCGAAGGTTGTAGCACTCTCCTCGCGATTCCGGCAGCACAACGGCGTGGTACCGGAAGTAGAGGGGAGATCCCGCAGGGCTTCGCCTTAAGCCGGAGCGAGTATGGTGGAGTATGAGAGAGAACTATTAGTGGTCTAGGGTTTAGACACACCAATTAGAAGGCTCTAATCTGAAGGCTAGGGAAATTAGAAGCTCTAAACCAAAACGGCTCTAAACCGGAGTCTAGGGCTAGGATTTAGATTAGAGGATAGGAACTTGTGTGTCTAGAGGAGGGGGCCCTGCCCCTCCTTTTATAGGTGGAGGGGGGCGGCGCGCCAGGGGAGGGAGGGGAGTCCCTCCCCAACTCAGCCTGGTGGAGGCGCCACCGGTTGGAGGAGGGTCTCCCTCCCCAACTCGGTTTCCCTCTCCTTCCTCTTTCCCTCTTTCCAATTTTAGCCGTTTGACTTTTCAAACTTGTTATTTGACTTTTCAGTTTAGGATTCAATTTAATCCTTTATTTGGAACAGCGAAAACACTTAGTACATGATGCAATCATTCCAATATGTAATGACACATTCATGTACCCCTTCCCCTCCGGAGTGCCGGACATTCCGGAACCTTCTAGAACATTCCTGATGAAAACACCGGAATCATTCCCGAACTCCGAAACGGGACTTTCCTTATATGAATCTTATTCTCCGGACCATTCCGGATCACCTCGTGATATCCCGGATCCCATCCGAGACTCCGAACAACATTCGGTCTCTTTCTCATACTACCATAACTACTCAAACAACGTCGAATCCTTAAGTGTGTCTCCCTACGGTTCGTGAATTATGCGGACATGATCGAGACACTTCTCCGAACAATAACCAATAGAGGAATCTGGAAATTCATATGGCTCCCACATATTTCTACAATTACTTTGCGATCGAATGAACCACTTACATACGATACCAATTTTCCTTTGTCTCACGATAGTTTACTTATCCGAGGTTATGATCGTCGGTATCTCTGCATACCTAGTTCAACCTCGTTACCGATAAGTACTCTTTTCTCGTTCCCGTGATATGTGATCCCTTGTGAGCCAGTCACATGCTTGCAAGCTAATTGGATGACATTCCACCGAGAGGGCCCAGAGTATATCTATCCGTCATATGGATGGACAAATTCCACTCTTGATCCATGTGTCTCAACCAATACTTTCCGAACACTCAATGCCACCTTTATAGCCACCCAGTTACGGTGTGGTGTTTGATGTCATCAAAGCATCCATCCGGTAAAGGTGATATGCATGATCTCATGGTCGAAGGAATTAGGTTACTATGTATCAGAAAGCATATAGCAATTGAACTATTGAAATGACTTGATCTTTATGCTACGCTTATCTATAGGAGTATGTCCACCATATCATTCTCCTAATGATATGATCTTGTTGTTGATAACATCTCAATGTTCATGATAGGGAAACCACAATCATTAATCAACCAACAAGCTAGTGAAGTATAGAGGCTATACTAGGGACTTCAAATTAAGTTTACAAATCACACAAGTATCAATGTTTCCTTGTTAATACTATTATAGCATGAATGTAAACATTTATCATAAACATAAAGATATAATAATAACTACATTTATTATTGCCTCTAGGGCAATCTCCAACATCTCTATAGATCCGGATTCCGAGGATGTATGTTGCCTCACCCAAGTCTTTCATTGAGAAACTCCTTTCCAATGATTCCTTGGTTTCTTGCAACATCTGGACATCATTTCCAATCAGTAATATGTCATCCACATACAAGATTAGAAAGTTTACTTTGCTCCCACTAAACTTCTTGTATAAACAAGAATCATGATCACTCTTGATGAAGCCAAACGATTTGACTACCTCATCAAAGCGAATATTCCAACTTCGAGATGCTTGCTTCAACCCATAAATGGATTTCTGAAGTTTGCACACCTTGTCAGCATTAGCCGGATCGACAAAACCCTTGGGCTATATCATATACACGTCCTTGGTTAAATTTCCGTTAAGGAAGGCCGTTTTGACATCCATCTGCCATATCTCATAGTCGAAATAGGCTGCTATAGCTAACATGATCCGAACTGACTTAAGCATCGCTACGGGCGAGAAAGTCTCGTCGTAATCAACTCCTCGAACTTGTTGGAACCCCTTCGCGACAATACGTGCTTTATAGACGGAAACATTTCCATCCATATCAGTTTTCTTCTTAAAGACCCATTTGCACTCGACGGGTCTTGCACCGTATGGCAGATTAACCAAGTTCTAAACTTGATTTTCATCCATGGATTTTAACTAGGATCTCATGGCTCCAAGCCATGACTCGGAATCAGATCCCATCATCGCTTCCGAATAATTTGTCGGCTCATCACTGTCTAACAGTAACACATCATGAACACTTCGTAATCTTGCCGATCTTCATAGTACAGGTGCTGCTGCCGGCTCAGCTGCCACGACCGGCTCAACCTCCAAGGTTTTTGCCGACTCGCTACTAGCCGGTTCCTCTCGAATTTCTTTGAGCTGCACCGTGCTCCCACTTACTCTCCGACTGAGAAACTCTTTCTCAAGGAAGACACCATTCCGAGCGACAAACACTTTGCCCTCTTCTCGGTTGTAGAAGTAGTAACCCAAGGTTTCCCTCGGATACCCCACAAAAATACACTTATCCGACTTGGCTGTAAGCTTGTCCGACTGAAGTTGCTTGACAAATGCTTCACAACCCCAAATCTTAAGAAAAGACAAACTCGGCTTTTTGCCTGTCCACATCTCATGCGGTGTCTTCTCTACCGATTTTGATGGTACTCTATTTAGTGTGAACGCCGTTGTTTCTAGACAATAGCCCCAAAATGATAAAGGCAGATCTGTCCGACTCATCATTGACCGTACCATGTCCAACAAGGTCCGATTCCGCCTTTCCGAAACACCGTTCCTTTGCGGCGTTCCTGGCGAAGTAAGTTGAGGAACTATTCCACCATTTTTCAGATGGTCATCAAACTCATGGCTCATGCACTCGCCTCCTCGATCCGACCTAAGAAACTTTATTTTCTTGCCGAGTTGATTATGTGCTTCAGTATGGAATTCTTTGAACTTTTCAAAGGCTTCCGACTTATGTTTCATCAAATAGATATATCCATACCTACTCAAATCATCACTGAAGGTAATGAAGTACTCATAACCGCCCCTGGTTGTCGTGCTCATTGGTCCACATACATCACTATGTACTAGTCCCAACAAGTCGGACACCCTTTCACAACTCTTTGCAAAAGGTGTCTTGGTCATTTTGCCGAGTAGGCAAGATTCGCATGTCTCGAACGACTCCAAGTCGAACGAAGTTAGGAGTCCATCATCATGGAGCTTCTTCATGTGTTTCCAACTTACATGACCAAGCCGACAGTGCCAAAAGTAAGTCATATTCAGATCATTTGGTTTCAACCTTTTAACATTTATGTTATAAACCGACTCACCATCAAGATTCAAAATAAATAACCCGTCCTGGACGGGTGCAAAGCCGTGAAACATATCATTCAAATACAAAGAACAACCATTATTCTTGATATTCGACTCATAGCCTTGCCTCATCAAACATGAAGCAGAAATAATGTTTCGACTGAGCACTGGAACATAATAACAATTATTCAGTTCCATAATGAATCCGGAAGGTAAATGAAGTTTCATCGTGCCTACTTCCAACGCAGCAACTCTTGCTTTGTTGCCGACTTGAATATCAACCTCGCCTCTTGCTACGCTCCTAGTTCTTACCAGTCCCTGCAACGAGTTGCAGATGTGAATAACTGACTCGGTATCATATACCCAAGAACTATTAGGTGCATCAGCAAGATATATGTCTATAACATTGCAAACAAGTGTACCTGAGTCGGAAGTCATACTTCCACTCTTGGCTTTGTCGGCCAAGTACTTGCTGCAGTTCCTCTTCTAGTGGCCATCTGCCTTGCAGTAGAAGCAAGTGGATCCGGCTGAAGGAGATGGCTTAGTCCCTGAGGAAGCGCTTGGGACCGGGTCCTGAGCCTGCTTTCCTCCTGACTTAGCCTTCTTCTTAGTCCAAGAAATCTTCTTGAACTTAGCCTTATTCTGCACCATCAACACTTGACTAGCGCCCTTCTTGAGATCCGCCTCTGCCTGCTTGAGCATCCCATGCAATTCAGTGAGCTTCTTATCCATAACATGCATGTGGTAGTTCGAAATGAACTGCCCATATGCACTAGGAAGAGAGTTCGGAATTATATCCGTAGCGAACTCTTCGCTAATGGGGTAGCCAAGCCTCTCTAGATACTGCACATAACCAACCATTTTTATCACATGCGGACTCAGTGGATCACCATCCTTAAGCTTGCAACTCAGCAAGGCCTGAGAGACTTGATACCTCTCAGTCTTCGCCTGAGCCTGGAACATACTTTTGAGGCTTTCGATCATATCGTAGGCCTCAACATGCTCGAACTGCTTTTGCAAGTCCGGTTCCTTGTGAGCAAGCATAAGACAGCTAATATCCGTGGACTCATCCTTATCCCTACGGTAGGCATTGGTGGCAGCGACAGTCGCATTCTCATTCGGCTCATCTGGAAGTGGGTTGTCTAGGACATGGTCCTTCTTTTCTTGTTTGACAACAATTCTCATATTTCGATACAAGTTGGTAAAATTAGTGTCGTTCAGTTTATCTTTCTCAAGAATGGTTCTCAATGCAAAACCGGATATCTGAAAGTGACTGCTACTTGGTGCCATGATCTACAACAGAAAATATGCAAAACACTTAAGACATGTATTCATAAAGAGCAAGCATATTAAATACTTTAATATTTTATGCTCCCACTAGAACCAACACCCCTCCGATGGTTACTTAGTGATTCAGGACCCTAAATAAGCAAGTCGGCTAGTGAGCTTTAGCATCACCGCTAGACGCCAAGTGATCTAGGTAGACAACTCCTTGTCAATCGTATCTCATACGACTCATGTTGGACGGGTGGCATCACATGCCCCGGCTCCCATCCAACTTTTCCCCGAGCCCCACAACCGTTGTGATAGACCCGTCTAGCTTACCGAGTGTTTCTGCAGTAAGAGTCCGACTCGAACCCACCTAGTCGGAAAGAATTGGCAGCACCTCAATTTTATGAGCCCACTACCAAAAATGTCCGACTTGTGATGGTGCAAACACTGGTGGGGAAAACCGACTAGACCTTCTTTGAGGGATTAAATTTTACCGACTATATAATAGAGGTAAAACAGAGACATAACAATAACACAAAATAAAGCAATTATAATGTGAAATGGTATGGCTCCCTTCATGACTATCTCCATCTCCACAAAGCCTGTAATCTGGCTCACCTCGTGATATCCCGGATCATATGAATCTTATTCTCCGGACCATTCCAGATCACCTCGTGATATCCCGGATCCCATCCGAGACTCCGAACAACATTCGGTCTCTTTCTCATACTACCATAACTACTCAAACAACGTCGAATCCTTAAGTGTGTCTCCCTACGGTTCGTGAATTATGCGGACATGATCGAGACACTTCTCCGAACAATAACCAATAGAGGAATCTGGAAATTCATATGGATCCCACATATTTCTATGATTACTTTGCGATCGAATGAACCACTTACATACGATACCAATTTCCCTTTTTCTCACGATAGTTTACTTATCCGAGGTTATGATCGTCGGTATCTCTGCATACCTAGTTCAACCTCGTTACCGATAAGTACTCTTTTCTCGTTCCCGTGATATGTGATACCTTGTGGGCCAGTCACATGCTTGCAAGCTAATTGGATGACATTCCACCGAGAGGGCCCAGAGTATATCTATCCGTCATATGGATGGGCAAATTCCACTCTTGATCCATGTGTCTCAACCAATACTTTCTGAACACTCAATGCCACTTTATAGCTACCCAGTTACGGTGTGGTGTTTGATGTCATCAAAGCATCCATCCGGTAAAGGTGATATGCATGATCTCATGGTCGAAGGAATTAGGTTACTATGTATCAGAAAGCATATAGCAATTGAACTATTGAAATGACTTGATCTTTATGCTACGCTTATCTATAGGAGTATGTCCACCATATCATTCTCCTAATGATATGATCTTGTTGTTGATAACATCTCAATGTTCATGATAGGGAAACCACAATCATTAATCAACCAACAAGCTAGTGAAGTATAGAGGCTATACTAGGGACTTCAAATTAAGTTTACAAATCACACAAGTATCAATGTTTCCTTGTTAATACTATTATAGCATGAATGTAAACATTTATCATAAACATAAAGATATAATAATAACTACATTTATTATTGCCTCTAGGGCATATCTCCAACAGTCTCCCACTTGCACTAGAGTCATCTAATCTAGATTACATGGTAATATACCGAACACCCATGGCAGTTTGGTGTTGGTCATGTTTTGCCCTCGGGAGAGGTTTAGTCAACGGATCTGCCACATTCAGATCTGTGTGTACTTTGCAAATCTTTATATCCCCATCCTGGATATGTTCTCGAATAGCGTGAAAACGTAGCTTGATGTGCTTCAGCTTCTTGTGTGACCTTGGTTCTTGCGCATTGGCTATGGCGCCCATGTTATCACAGTAGATAGACATTGGGTCCAGCGCACTAGGAACCACACCCAGCTCTGTAATGAACTCTTTCATCCATATCGCTTCTTGTGAAGCCTCTGAAGCAGCCATGTATTCCGATTCAGTTGAAGATCTCGCCACAATGCTTTGCTTTGCACTCCTCCAGCTAACTGCTGCACCATTCAAAATAAATACGTATCCGGATTGTGATTTAGAATCATCCGGATCGGTGTTCCAACTAGCATCGGTGTAACCGTTAACAACGAGCTGTTCATCACCTCCATAAGAAAGAACCATATCCTTAGTTCTTCTCAAGTACTTAAGGATGTTTTTGACCGCTGTCCAATGATCCACTCCTGGATCACTTTGATATCTGCTAGTTAAACTAACAGCATATGCAATGTCGGGTCTAGTACATAGCATGGCATACATTAGAGATCCTATGGCTGAGGCATAGGGAGTCTTACTCATCCTTTCTCTATCTTCTGCCGATGTCGGACTTTGAGTTTTACTCAAGGTCGTATTGGGAAACATGGGCAAGAACCCTTTCTTGCTTTCTTCCATTCCAAACCTCTTTAGAACTTTGTCCAAATATGTACTCTGTGACAATGATATTTGGCGTTTCGATCTATCTCTGTAAATCTTTATGCCTAATATGTAAGCTGCTTCGCCAAGATCCTTCATTGAAAAACTATTATTCAAATATTCTTTGACACTATTAAGAAGGTCTACATCATTCCCAATCAACAATATGTCATCCACATATAGTATTAAGAATGCTACAGAGCTCCCATTCACTTTCTTGTAAACACAAGCTTCTCCATAAGTTTGTATAAAACCAAAACTTTTGATTACCTTATCAAAACGTTGATTCCAACTTCGGGATGCTTGCTTCAATCCATAGATGGATCGTTGAAGTTTGCATACCTTGTTAGCATCTTTAGGATCGACAAAACCTTTGGGTTGCATCATATACAACTCTTCATCAATGTCTCCATTGAGGAATGCTGTTTTGACATCCATCTGCCATATCTCATAATCATAATATGCAGCGATTGCTAACATAATCCTCATAGACTTTAGCTTCGCTACTGGTGAGAAAGTCTCATCGTAGTCAACTCCTTGAATTTTTCGAAACCCTTTTGCGACAAGTCGAGCTTTATAGACAGTAACATTACCATCAGCATCTGTTTTCTTCTTGAAAATCCATTTTTTCTCGACAGCCTTTCGGCCATCCGGTAAGTCCACCAAAGTCCATACTTGGTTTTCGTACATGGATCCAATCTCGGATTTCATGGCTTCTTGCCATTTATTGGAATCTGGGATCATCATCGCTTCCTCATATGTCTCGGGGTCATCGGTGTTGTCCACCAACATGACATTCATAACGGAATCATACCAATCTGGAGTGGTACGAGTTCTTGTTGACCTCCGAGACTCTGTAGCAACTTCAACCAAAGTTTCATGATCACCATCATTAGCTCCCTCTCTAATTGGTGCAGGCACCACAGGAACTTCTTCCGGTGCTGCTCTACTCGCAATTTCGAGAGAAGGTTCGACAACCTCGTCGAGTTCTACTTTCCTTCTAGTCACTTCTTTCGAGAGAAATTCCTTCTCTAGAAAGGATCCATTCTTGGCAACGAAGATTTTGCCTTCGGATCTATGATAGAAGGTATACCCAATAGTTTCCTTCGGGTATCCTATGAAGACGCAATTTTCCGCTTTGGGTTCAAGCTTGTCCGGCTGTAACTTCTTTACGTAGGCTTCGCATCCCCAAACTTTAAGGAACGACAATTGAGGTTTCTTCCCAAACCATAATTCATACGGTGTCGTTTCAACGGATTTAGATGGTGCCCTATTTAAAGTGAATGCGGCTGTTTCTAATGCATAACCCCAAAATGATAGCGGTAAATCTGTAAGTGACATCATAGAACGAACCATATCTAAGAGAGTTCGATTACGACGTTCAGACACACCATTACGCTGTGGTGTTCCCGGCGGTGTCAATTGTGAAAGTATTCCGCATTTCTTCAAATGCTCGCCAAACTCGTAACTTAGATATTCACCTCCACGATCAGAACGTAGAAATTTAATCTTCTTGTTACGTTGATTCTCTACCTCACTTTGAAACTCCTTAAACTTCTCGAAAGTTTCGGACTTATGTTTCATGAAATAGATATACCCATATCTACTCAAGTCATCCGTGAAGGTAAGAACATAACGATAACCACCGCGCGATGCTACACTCATTGGACCACACACATCGGTATGTATGATTTCCAATAAGTCCGTAGCTCGCTCCATCATACCAGAAAATGGAGTCTTAGTCATTTTTCCCATCAGACATACTTCGCATCTTTCAAGTGATTCAAAATCAAGTGATTCAAGAAGTCCATCGGAATGGAGTTTCTTCATACGTTTCACTCCAATGTGACCAAGACGACAGTGCCACATATAGGTCGAATTATCGCTTGATTTCAAACGTTTAGCCTCAATGTTGTTGATATGTGTATTTCCACTATCGAGATTCAATAAGAATAGACCATCTATCAAAGGTGCATGTGCATAAAACATATTACTCATATAAATTGAACAACCATTATTCTCGGACTTAAACAAGTAACCGTCTCGCAATAAACAAGATCCCGATATAATGTTCATGCTCAACGCAGGCACCAAATAACAATTATTTAAGTATAAAACTAATCCCGATGGTAGATGAAGGGGTAGCGTGCCGACCGCGATCACATCAACCTTTGATCCATTTCCCACGCGCATCGTCACCTCGTTCTTCGCTAGCTTCCGTTTATTCTGCAGCACCTGTTTCGAGTTACAAATATGAGCAACCGAACCAGTATCAAATACCCAGGCACTACTACGAGTACTAGTGAGATACACATCAATAACATGTATATCAGATATACCTTTCTTCTTGATGTTGCCGTTCTTCAAATCCGCCAAGTACTTTGGGCAATTCCGGTTCCAGTGACCTTCTCCCTTGCAGTAAAAGCACTCAGTATCAGGCGTAGGTCCAGCCTTGGTCTTCTTCACTGGCGTGGTAACTTTCTTACCACCCTTCTTGAAGTGTCCCTTTTGCTTAGACTTGCCTTTCTTGAATTTGGTGGTCTTATTGACCAACAACACTTGGTGCTCTTTCTTGATCTCCACTTCTGCAGATTTCAACATGGCAAAGAGTTCTGGCAACGTCTTGTTCATGTTCTGCATGTTGTAGTTCATCACAAAGTTCTTGTAACTTGGTGGTAGTGATTGGAGGACACGGTAAATCCCCAAAGCATTAGGAATCACTATACCCAAGCTTTGAAGTTTATTTGTGTGCCCAGACATCTTAAGCACATGCTCACTGACGGAGCTGCCCTCTTCCATCTTGCAGTTAAAGAACTTTTCAGAAGCCTCATAGCTTTCAATTGCCACATGAGTCTCAAAAATCAATTTGAGATCCTCGACAATATCATATGGGTCTGAATCCTCAAACCTTTTCTGAAGCTCCGATTCCAAACCATACAAGATAACACACTGAACTATGGAGTACTGATTCTTCCGAGCGAGGTAAACATTCTTTACTTCATCGGGAGCATCATCTGCAGGTGGGTCACCCAGCGGTGCATCCAGCACATAGGTCAAATTACCAGCTGTGAGGACAATCCTCAAATTTCGGAACCAATCCGCGAAGTTGCTTCCATTGTTTTTCAACTTTTCTTTCTCTAGGAACGCATTAAAATTGATGGTAGGGGCTGCCATTGATCTACAACATATTTGCAATAGTTTAGACTAAGTTTATGACAAATTGAGTTCAAATTAATTAATAAAGTTAATATAGGTGAACTCCCACTCAAAACAATATCCCTCACATTGTTTTAGTGATCACACGAACCAAATCCACTACATCAACACCGATCATCACGAGAGTTGATATAGTTTCAATGGCGAACAATCGACATGTTCATCATATCTACTATATGATTCATGCTTTACCTTTCGGTGATCCGTGTTCCGAGACCATGTCTGTACATGCTAGGCTCGTTGTAACATCCCAAAAATCATAGTTTCAAAACTCATTCATATCATCTTTGCATCATTCATCCATTTAGGGTTTTCTCAAAAATCATTTAGAGACAGAAGTTTGAGCTATGATTTCATGTGGGCAATTTATCCCAAATGGCCATCACCCTTTGAAATTTGAATGTTTAGGTACCTGTTTGCTTGCCTCCATTGTTGGAAAGATTAGGTGTAACATTTTAACCCAAGTTTTCAATTTAATAGAATTTTCTAAATCCTATTTCAAATCATTCACAAACTAGAGACAAGTCTCTATTTGTTTCAAACCCAGGCTTGACCAGGCCTTTACAAGGTAACCACTTGGTTAAATGACTGTATTTGAAACCACAGAACCCTGCAAAGATCCTCATTTTTGTTTGAATTCAAAAGGATTTGAATTCATATCAAAAATCATTCCAGAAAATAGAAATAGAAAAAGAAAAGAAGCAAACAAAAGAAAAGGGCCAGGCGCCAGGTTTCTGGCCCAGCAACGAACCGAGCCCAGCAAGCCCACCCGGGGATTTCTTTTTCTCCTCTCACGCGCGAGCGCACGCGTTCTGTCGCTGACAGGCAGACCCCACCTACACTCTGCGCACCTCGCTGACAAGCGGGCATTCTCCACGTCAGCGTCGTCTCCACCCGCACGACCCGTTCATCCCCAAATCAACGCGGGCGTTTCTGTGTTTAATTCGCGGCGTCAATTCGAGTTATTGGCCGAGTAATTCTCGCTCGTGACCAGGCTATAAGAACCCCCTCTGTCCCCTCTTTCTTCTCCCTCAAACCCCGAACCCAAAGCGCCACCAGGCTGCGAGCATTGCCCTCTATAACCCCGCCGTCTCCGACGACTGCGCCGGCAAATTCCGGTGAGTTCTGAGCTTCCCTCTGCCTCTCGTTCTTGCAAACTAGTTCAGTGAGCCTCTGTGCTTCTTTTGACACATTTCGTTTACCCTCGCATGAACCGTAGCTCCGGCAGCATCGTCGACTGGCCGCCACCGTCTTCTGTACGAACTCCGGCGGGCTCCAGTGGTAAGCCCCGACCGCCCCGCGTCTTCTAGTTCAGGCACACAACTCTGCCTTGACTCTGTGAATCTAACCGTGTCCTCATCTTGCTTTGGGGTGGTTCACAGCGACGTCCACGACGACCACCCGACACACCGACGCCGTCCTCCACTCCGACGAGCAATCGCAACCGTGCCCGAGCGCCCCTTGATCAACCGCGAGTACGACGAGCTTCGCCGTGACCCCTTGAGCCCGGTGAGCTACTCCTCGTTCTCACTTACCCCCTGTAGTGCCGCCTCCGTCGTCGACCGACAGTTCCGTCGCCGGTAGCCACCGCTCCACCGCCAGATCTTGGTCAGATAAATAGCAGCCGTTAGATTTGTATCGTAGCGCTAGGATAGATTCACTTAACCCGAAGCGGTACGCGATCTGAGCCGCCAGATTTCATTTAGATCCTACGGCTGTGGATCTCGATCCAGTGCGAAACGGTATGGGCGAATAAAAACATGACGCGTGGCTAGGTTAGATCTGAAAACAGATTTAAAATCAGAAATTTGACCCAAATTCAAATGCTTATAACTTTTGAATTCCACGTTAGATTTTTGCAAACTTTATACCATTGGATTCAGTGAAACAAGGCCTTTCAGAATATCCAATTTATTTAGCATATAGTAACAGTTAAAAATGATTTTATTTGTAGAACATGTTTTAAGGCCATTTTAAGTAGAAATTATTTTGGGAAATTATATGGATGCCAAATAGGTTTAGTTGGCAAATTTGTGTTATGTTAAGTTTATGTAGTCATGAGCATACTTGGTAGAATTTTCAAAAAAATCACCACTTAGTAGATTCATGCATGCATGCATTCATATTATTTTTGGTTGTATATATTTGTGTGTAATTGTATGATATTATTTCTTGTGTAGATTTTGCTAGTGATTGTGATTGTGAAGAGTGCTACTCTCCCCACTACCAAGGCAAGTGATATTTTCATGAATATTTCTGTCCTATGTTTTGTACTAGCATTAGAAATTTTGCTAAAGTATTGCATGATATTTTGCCTAGTACTAAGATGGGAAATCCTAAGTAGAATGGAATAGTAGAAATGCTAGGGAAATTATCCTAAGTTAGGTTATCATATTCTGCTTAGTCTAGCTACTTAGCAAACAAGGGTGGTGAACATCTATATGGTTTATGATAAAAATATTCTAAGTCAAGAGACTTATGTTTTCTTAACAAAACAACTAAGTCAAATGAACCTCCTGGGTGGAATGGAATGATTGGGTTATGTTGAGTGGTTACACAAGGCCATGGACTTGGGTTGTGTATCTCACTTGTGGTATGCCACCCAGGCACAAAGAGATTTTGAGGCCAAGTGTTGAGAAAGCTTACAGTGTAACCACTTGGCAATATGGGCTCTGCCATGATCATATAGGTTGCTAGAACTTAGTCACTTGGACAGTTGGTGGTAGATGGGATGATAGGTTGGAGCGCGTCCATTTTGACTAAGGAAAAGCTTCTGAAAGGTCCTGTCTTGGGAAACCAAGTCTGGTGGGGAAAGTGCACAACCTCTGCAGATGGAAAACCTAAGTACTTAGCCTAGTCCAAGGAAATGGACACTTTTGAGCATCAAGACATGGAAGCTACAAGAATCTCATCACTCCAACTTCTAAGTAAAAATTTGTGGGTGAACAAGGATGGAGGACCTCAATGTCTATTGGTGGTTCCTTGGGAATTGTTTTTCACAAAGAAGAACTTAGTGTTTTCAACTAATAGGAAAAACCTATTTTCAAGCAAAGCAAGCCAAGCTACACTTAGCCAAAATGCATATAGTAATATAGACCACTTAAAATATACTAAGGTATCACTTGCCAATACTATTCCAAAGTATTGACCCTCTGTGGCTGTAACTTGTGATGTTGCAGGTTACTCCGATGATGAATAGGAGTCATGAGTCTACACTCAACATGCTTACCTGTGGCACATGAAGATGAAGACTTATGTTTATTTACTTATTCCATAAACTCTTGTATTAGGCCTTTGGCCCTGAGTTGTAAAAGACTATGTTTTATCTCTGGAATGAATGTAATAAACGACCTTTGTATCTGTGTACTTCATCTTAAACTGTGGATGCTAGCATTGATCCAGGGACTAGCATTGCAATCACAGGGATCCTTTCCTTTATAAAGGAGGGGTCTAACAGATGGTATCAGAGCACTGTGTTGCCTGTAGGATTATGACCCTAGGATTGGAAAACCACTAAGGAAAAAGTTTTTCAACTACTTCTACACTTGTCTATTCTTCTCGTAAAACTTTTCTAATCTCTTTCAACTTCCTTTGTAGATGAACTCCATCAACGAAGCCGTGAAAAAGGGACCACTCATGACCATGACCTTGAAGTGTGAAACTGAGTTTCCCAATATTCTCAAGGACCTCATGGAGGCAATGGATGCACATGGTGAAGCCGTGTACAAGGGCTTTCCAGTGATGGATGAAGGAGTGGAGTATTGGTGGGTGCAACTTCACTTGTACAAAAACAAGGAAGACAACCACAAAGAAAGAGGATACTGCATGTACACTAACACTACAATGCACACCACATTCTTTGAGTCAGCCAGGGATGCAGCTTGGAGGACCATCAAAGAACTAAGTGCTAGAGTCAAGTGCAGAATGCTCAACCTCCAAAAGGACTTAGAGAAAGAGAAGGAGCTTACTCAAGAGTTGGAAGACACCAACCAAGAGATAAGGGGAGATGTTATAGACTTAGTGATAGAGTCAAGAGAGCAAGATTGGTGGATTGCATCTAGGAACATTGTGTTTAATAATAGATCCCGTGAGATTGGATTGTAAGAACACTTCGTTAGTTGGACCACCACTTATCACCTTATTTCCAAAAGATATTTTAAAATAAGTATGGACCTTGAATGATGTAACGGTTTTATGTATGCAATACTTGTGTGACAATTATGTTTCATGGATATGCATGAATGTTTGTCTTGATTTACCTTGAATTGCATTGTTCTAACTTTTTCAATCTTATAAATAGATGCCTATTGCCATCAGCACTGTTGAGGAGTTTCGGGTTACTCGTTTTGGTCCCCGTATCATTGAGCTTACCACTCTGCTTGATCTCCCTCTTCCTACCATTACGGTGTACCCACTCACCAAGTTCGAGAGTAAGGACCTCTGGGGCTTCAAAGTGAATCAGCCCGGACGCCAGACTGAGCCTACTACGGAGGCCATCATCTTCAAGCTGATGCACGACGACAGGGAGAGAGGCATGGAGGTAGTCATGCAGGATCTGATAGGACGACTGTTAGGCCGTCATTCCCGTCAGGTTAGGGGCACTCACTTCCACGTCTTTGGAAGACGTGATGTTGATGGAGAGTCCATAGACTTTGAGGACGACTCGAGGAGCACTGCGGAGCTGATACGTCTTTATCTTCAGGACTTAGAGACTCTTCTCAGGCACGTAGATATGGACAGGACGGACGTCATGCTAGGTAATGACGAACTTCAGGTGCAGCTTCGCGAGAAGGACAAGCTTTTTGCGCAGCAGGATGAGATGATCAAGGAAATGGAGACAAAGTTCGAGGCCCAGGACCGCAAGTTCAAGATTCAAGAGAAACGCGTCCAGGATAGGAACAAGAAGATCCGGGACATGACCGAGGAACTGAAGTCCAAGGACTTCGAGCTTGAGCAGCAGCAAATGGTTATTGAGAGGCTTCGCTCCCAGAAGAGGGCTCTCAAGGCCAAGGTCGATTCCTTGACCACTACGATTGAGGAGAACAAGACCGCGATGGAGAACGCAGGTCTTACCTTCGTCGAGGAGGAGATTGACGCTGATGAGTAGACTTGACTACTCGTTTACCTTTCTTATTCATACTTGTTATTGTGAACTTATTATTGGACCATCCGACATGTGGATGGCTTGCCACTTGTGTGTTTTACTTCATGAGCTTATTATGTGGTTGTTGAACCTTTATTCTTATGTTGCTTGTTGTGTGTTTGCTTATGTTGTATTGTGCATAAAACATCTATGGGTATCTCATTCTTATCTATTTGAACAAACCACAGATGCCTCCCCATCGCGCAAACCCCAACCCCAACAACATCACCCCGGAAATGCAACAAATGATGAATGCGCAAACTCAACTTATGCAAATGATGACAACCTTCATCCAGAACCAGAATAACAACAACAACAACCCCAACAACAACAACAACAATAACAACAACAACAACAACCCTCCGGGTTTTGATATGCTCACCAGATTTCTGCGTCTGAGGCCAGCAAAGTTTTCGGGAACAACTGATCCCATGGTAGCCAATGACTGGTTACGTTCTGTGAACAAAGACCTAGTGACCGTGGGCTGCACGGATGCTGAAAAAGTCAGGTTCGCAGCTCATCTGTTGGAAGGACCAGCCGCCACATGGTGGGACAACTTCCAAATCACCACTCCTATTGATGAGGTGACTTGGGCTATCTTTAAAGATGGTTTTCGCACTGCTCATATCTCATCAGGAATGATGAGTCTGAAAAAGAAGGAGTTTCACAACTTGAAACAGCGCCACCGCAGCGTGGCAGAATACATAGAAGAGTTCAACAATCTGGCGCGCTATGCACCGGATGAGGTTGATACAGATGCAAAAAGAAAGGAAAAATTTCTGGAAGGCTTAAATGATGAGCTGAATCTGCAGTTGTCTGTGGCATATGTTCCAACTTATCAGTCTTTGTGTGACAAGGCTGCTATTTTGGAAAGTAAAATGAAGCAAGTCGAGAGTAGAAAGAGGAAACACTCCGACAAGCACAGCTCGGGATCGTCTCACAAACGATCTCACTATGATGACAGTGGCAGCTCAGGATCCCATAAACATGGGAAATTCAGCAAGCACAACCACAACCGTCATGACAACAAGCATCACCGCAGTCATGACAAGGACAAGTACAAGAACCACAAGGGTGGACATAAGAGCCACTATGGTGGAAATGGTAGTGGAAGTGGAGGCCAACCTCCTAAAAAGGACATCAGTCAGGTTGAGTGCTTCAAATGCAAAAAGCTAGGGCATTATGCTAATGAATGCCCTGAGAAGAAAGTTGAAGGACCTAACAAGCCAAATCCTTTTCAAAAAGGACAGGTGAACCACATCAATGTGGAGGAGGTCTATGAGGAACCTGATGCCGTGGCTGGTAAGTTCAGACTCAATTCAATTTCAGCATTTGTACTCTTTGATACCGGTGCATCTCATTCATTCATATCAAAGGCATTTGTTGATAGAAATGGGTTTGCATCAGAAAACATTGGGTGTCCAATAAAAGTTAGTTCTCCGGGGGGAGACATGATAGTAAGCCTTGGATGCCGGGATCTCAACATAGAGTTTGGTAAGCATAAGTTTCCAGTAAGCCTGATAATCCTAGATTCCCAAGGACTAGACGTAATTTTGGGAATGGACTGGATGGCTAAGTATGAAGGAGTATTAGATTGTGCCAATCGAACCGTTACACTCACAACCCCCGAAGGAAAAAGAATAAAATTTAAGTCAAACTTTGAATCCAAAGGAAGTAAGTTGAACGCTCTTAAGGGGGTTAGCATGGACAGTGTGCCAATAGTACGTGAGTATCCGGATGTATTTCCGGAAGAGCTACCAGGTATGCCACCGGATAGAGATGTGGAGTTTCTGATAGATTTGGTGCCAGGATCAGGACCAATAGCTAAGAGACCATACAAAATGTCAGTTGATGAATTGAAAGAGCTCAAGAAGCAGCTAGGGAGAACAGTTACAGAAAGGATTTATTCAACCAAGTTCTTCATCTTGGGGAGCCCCAGTTCTATTCGTGGAAAAGAAGGATAGAACACAAAGATTGTGTATTGATTACCGTTCTCTCAACGAGGTTACCATCAAGAACAAATATCCTTTGCCAAGAATCAACGACTTATTTGATCAGTTGGAAGGAGCATGTGTATTCTCGAAGATTGATCTCCGGTCAGGTTATTTTCAACTCAAGATAAGGGAGCAAGACATATCAAAAACGGCATTCACCACAAGGTATGGATTGTATGAGTATACTGTGATGCCCTTTGGTTTAACCAACGCTCCAGCATACTTCATGAATATGATGAACAAGGTGTTCATGGAATTTCTTGACAAGTTCATTGTCGTTTTCATTGATGATATCTTGGTCTACTCCAAGAGCAAGGAAGAACATGAAAGACACTTACGCTTGATACTTGAGAAACTGAGGGAACATAAACTGTATGCCAAATTCAGTAAGTGTGAATTCTGGTTAGAGAAAGTTGGCTTTCTTGGTCATGTGATGACAAAATATGGTTTGGCAGTTGATCCTGCTAAGGTTTCAGCTGTGACAGAATGGGAATCACCCAAGAATGTGAAAGAAGTTCGTAGTTTCCTCGGCTTAGCAGGTTACTATAGAAGGTTCATTGAAAATTTCTCAAAGGTTGCTAAGCCAATGACGGAATTGTTAAAAAAGGACAAGAAATTTGCTTGGTCTGAAGGCTGTGAAGTCAGCTTCCAAGAATTGAAGAAGAGACTTGTAACAGCACCAATTCTATGTCTGCCAGATTTGGAAAAGGATTTCCAAGTATATTGTGATGCTTCTCATCAAGGTTTGGGTGCCGTACTTATGCAAGATGGTAAAGTCGTAGCCTATGCCTCGAGACAACTCAAAACTCATGAAGTAAACTATCCTACTCATGATTTGGAGTTAGCCTCTGTCGTCCATGCACTCAAGACATGGAGACATTACATTTTGGGAAAGCGTTGTGAGGTGTTCACCGATCATAAAAGCTTGAAGTATATCTTCACCCAGAAAGAAATCAACATGAGACAAAGAAGATGGCTAGAACTTATCAAGGATTACGACTTAAGTTTGCAATACCACCCCGGTAAAGCGAATGTAGTAGCTGATGCTCTAAGTCGTAACACGTTTGTAAATGGCCTTACAAAAGGGGAATTGCCAGATGACTTGTGTAAGCAATTCAAAGAACTCAGATTGGAGATTGTACCAGAAGGATATCTCATGTCCTTAGATGTTCAACCCACTCTATTGGACAAAATCCGAGAAGTTCAGAAGACTGATGAGGAAATTGAAAAGATTAAGGAAAATATTAGTCTAGGGAAGGCTAAGAGTTTCCATGTTGACGAACAAGGTACTTTGTGGCACGGGAAACGTATATGTGTTCCACAAGACCCAGAGTTGCAGAAACTGATCTTACAAGAAGGACACAACTCTCCGTATTCTATTCACCCAGGAAATACCAAGATGTACATGGACATGAAGGAAAGGTTTTGGTGGAACAACCTCAAAAGGGACATCGCCGAACATATTGCTTTGTGTGATGTGTGTAGCAGAGTCAAAGCGGAGCACCAGAAACCAGCGGGTTTGCTTCAACCACTGCCTATTCCTGAATGGAAGTGGGAAAATATTGGTATGGATTTCATTACCCGATTACCAAGGACCAGGTCAGGGTATGATTCCATATGGGTAGTAGTGAATCGCCTAACTAAAGTGGCTCATTTTATACCCGTGAAGACAACCTATACAAGTGCCAAGTTAGCTAAAATTTACATGAGCAGAATTGTATGCCTTCACGGTGTGCCTAAGAGTATTGTATCAGACAGAGGAACCCAGTTCACATCTCACTTTTGGAGACAGCTTCATGAATCCTTAGGAACGAGATTGGAATTCAGCACTGCTTTTCATCCACAAACGGATGGACAAACAGAAAGAACCAACCAAATTCTTGAAGACATGTTGAGAGCCTGTGCATTAGACTATGGAGCAAGTTGGGATGAAAGTTTGCCGTACGCAGAGTTCTCTTACAATAACAGTCATCAATCTAGTATTGGAATGGCACCGTTTGAGTTACTCTACGGAAGGAAGTGTACCACCCCATTGTTATGGAATGGTGTGGGAGAAAGAATCTTATTTGGACCAGATCTTATCAAAGACGCCGAAGAGAAAGTCAAATTGGTTAAGGACATATTGAAGATAGCATAGTCCCGACAGAAAAGCTACGCGGATTCTAAGCGTAGAGAAGTCACCTACGAAGTTGGGGATAGAGCTTACCTCAGGGTATCACCACTTCGTGGAGTGAAAAGATTTGGAGTCAAGGGAAAGTTGGCACCAAGATATGTTGGACCATTCAAGATTCTAAGTCGCAAAGGAGAAGTTGCATATGAAGTTGAATTGCCAGAATCTCTATCAGCAGTCCATAACGTGTTTCATGTGAGTCAGCTTAAGAAATGTCACCCAGAAATGGAAGAGTCTTCTTTGAAGGATACCATACCTTTGGAAGAAGTTCAACTAGAAAGTGATCTCACTTATGAGGAAAAGCCTGTCAAGATTCTAGAGACCGCAGAAAGAGTTACCAGGACCAAGACTATCAAGTTTTGTAAAGTGCAATGGAACAATCACACCGAAGAGGAAGCAACATGGGAAAGAGAAGATGATCTTCGGAAAGACCACCCTCACCTATTTGCTAGCCAACCCGAATCTCGAGGGCGAGATTCATCTTAAGGGGGTTAGATTTGTAACATCCCAAAAATCATAGTTTCAAAACTCATTCATATCATCTTTGCATCATTCATCCATTTAGGGTTTTCTCAAAAATCATTTAGAGACAGAAGTTTGAGCTATGATTTCATGTGGGCAATTTATCCCAAATGGCCATCACCCTTTGAAATTTGAATGTTTAGGTACCTGTTTGCTTGCCTCCATTGTTGGAAAGATTAGGTGTAACATTTTAACCCAAGTTTTCAATTTAATAGAATTTTCTAAATCCTATTTCAAATCATTCACAAACTAGAGACAAGTCTCTATTTGTTTCAAACCCAGGCTTGACCAGGCCTTTACAAGGTAACCACTTGGTTAAATGACTGTATTTGAAACCACAGAACCCTGCAAAGATCCTCATTTTTGTTTGAATTCAAAAGGATTTGAATTCATATAAAAAATCATTCCAGAAAATAGAAATAGAAAAAGAAAAGAAGCAAACAAAAGAAAAGGGCCAGGCGCCAGGTTTCTGGCCCGGCAACGAACCGAGCCCAGCAAGCCCACCCGGGGATTTCTTTTTCTCCTCTCACGCGCGAGCGCACGCGTTCTGTCGCTGACAGGCAGACCCCACCTACACTCCGCGCACCTCGCTGACAAGCGGGCCTTCTCCACGTCAGCGTCGTCTCCACCCGCACGACCCGTTCATCCCCAAATCAACGCGGGCGTTTCTGTGTTTAATTCGCGGCGTCAATTCGAGTTATTGGCCGAGTAATTCTCGCTCGTGACCAGGCTATAAGAACCCCCTCTGTCCCCTCTTTCTTCTCCCTCAAACCCCGAACCCAGAGCGCCACCAGGCTGCGAGCATTACCCTCTGTAACCCCGCCGTCTCCGACGACTGCGCCGGCAAATTCCGGTGAGTTCTGAGCTTCCCTCTGCCTCTCGTTCTTGCAAACTAGTTCAGTGAGCCTCTGCGCTTCTTTTGACACATTTCGTTTACCCTCGCATGAACCGTAGCTCCGGCAGCATCGTCGACTGGCCGCCACCGTCTTCTGTACGAACTCCGGCGAGCTCTAGTGGTAAGCCCCGACCGCCCCGCGTCTTCTAGTTCAGGCACACAACTCTGCCTTGACTCTGTGAATCTAACCGTGTCCTCATCTTGCTTTGGGGTGGTTCACAGCGACGTCCACGATGACCACCCGACACACCGACGCCGTCCTCCACTCCGGCGAGCAATCGCAACCGTGCCCGAGCGCCCCTTGATCAACCGCGAGTACGACGAGCTTCGCCGTGACCCCCTGAGCCCGGTGAGCTACTCCTCGTTCTCACTTACCCCCTGTAGTGCCGCCTCCATCGTCGACCGACAGTTCCGCCGCCGGTAGCCACCGCTCCGCCGCCAGATCTTGGTCAGATAAATAGCAGCCGTTAGATCTGTATCGTAGCGCTAGGATAGATTCACTTAACCCGAAGCGGTACGCGATCTGAGCCGCCAGATTTCATTTAGATCCTACGGCTGTGGATCTCGATCCAGTGCGAAACGGTATGGGCGAATAAAAACATGACGCGTGGCTAGGTTAGATCTGAAAACAGATTTAAAATCAGAAATTTGACCCAAATTCAAATGCTTATAACTTTTGAATTCCACGTTAGATTTTTGCAAACTTTATACCGTTGGATTCAGTGAAACAAGGCCTTTCAGAATATCCAATTTATTTAGCATATAGTAACAGTTAAAATGATTTTATTTGTAGAACATGTTTTAAGGCCATTTTAAGTAGAAATTATTTTGGTAAATTATATGGATGCCAAATAAGTTTAGTTGGCAAATTTGTGTTATGTTAAGTTTATGTAGTCATGAGCATACTTGGTAGAATTTTCAAAAAATCACCACTTAGTAGATTCTTGCATGCATGCATTCATATTATTTTTGGTTGTATATATTTGTGTGTAATTGTATGCTATTATTTCTTGTGTAGATTTTGCTAGTGATTGTGATTGTGAAGAGTGCTACTCTCCCCACTACCAAGGCAAGTGATATTTTCATGAATATTTCTGTCCTATGTTTTGTACTAGCATTAGATATTTTGCTAAAGTATTGCATGATATTTTGCCTAGTGCTAAGATGGGAAATCCTAAGTAGAGTGGAATAGTAGAATTGCTAGGGAATTATCCTAAGTTAGGTTATCATATTCTGCTTAGTCTAGCTACTTAGCAAACAAGGGTGGTGAACATCTATATGGTTTATGATAAAAATATTCTAAGTCAAGAGACTTATGTTTTCTTAATAAAACAACTAAGTCAAATGAACCTCCTGGGTGGAATGGAATGATTGGGTTATGTTGAGTGGTTACACAAGGCCATGGACTTGGGTTGTGTATCTCACTTGTGGTATGCCACCCAGGCACAAAGAGATTTGGAGGCCAAGTGTTGAGAAAGCTTACAGTGCAACCACTTGGCAATATGGGCTCTGCCATGATCATATAGGTTGCTAGAACTTAGTCACTTGGACAGTTGGTGGTAGTTGGGTTGATAGGTTGGAGCGCGTCCATTTTGACTAAGGAAAAGCTTCTGAAAGGTCCTGTCTTGGGAAACCAAGTCTGGTGGGGAAAGTGCACAACCTCTGCAGATGGAAAACCTAAGTACTTAGCCTAGTCCAAGGAAATGGACACTTTTGAGCATCAAGACATGGAAGCTACAAGAATCTCATCACTCCAACTTCTAAGTAAAAATTTGTGGGTGAACAAGGGTGGAGGGACCTCAATGTCTATTGGTGGTTCCTTGGGAATTGTTTTTGACAAAGAAGAACTTAGTGTTTTCAACTAATAGGAAAAACCTATTTTCAAGCAAAGCAAGCCAAGCTACACTTAGCCAAAATGCATATAGTAATATAGTCCACTTAAAATATACTAAGGTATCACTTGCCAATACTATTCCAAAGTATTGACCCTCTGTGGCTGTAACTTGTGATGTTGCAGGTTACTCCGATGATGAATAGGAGTCATGAGTCTACACTCAACATGCTTGCCTGTGGCACATGAAGATGAAGACTTATGTTTATTTACTTATTCCATAAACTCTTGTATTAGGCCTTTGGCCCTGAGTTGTAAAAGACTATGTTTTATCTCTGGAATGAATGTAATAAACGACCTTTGTATCTGTGTACTTCATCTTAAACTGTGGATGCTAGCATTGATCCAGGGACTAGCATTGCAATCACAGGGATCCTTTCCTTTATAAAGGAGGGGTCTAACAAGGTATCAGAGCACGTGTTGCCTGTAGGATTATGACCCTAGGATGGAAAACCACTAAGGAAAAAGTTTTTCAACTACTTCTACACTTGTCTATTCTTCTCGTAAAACTTTTCTAATCTCTTTCAACTTCCTTGTAGATGAACTCCATCAACGAAGCCGTGAAAAAGGGACCACTCATGACCATGACCTGGAAGTGTGAAACTGAGTTTCCAATATTCTCAAGGACCTCATGGAGGCAATGGATGCACATGGTGAAGCCGTGTACAAGGGCTTTCCAGTGATGGATGAAGGAGTGGAGTATTGGTGGGTGCAACTTCACTTGTACAAAAACAAGGAGACAACCACAAAGAAAGAGGATACTGCATGTACACCAACACTACAATGCACACCACATTCTTGAGTCAGCCAGGGATGCAGCTTGGAGGACCATCAAAGAACTAAGTGCTAGAGTCAAGTGCAGAATGCTCAACCTCCAAAAGGACTTAGAAAAGAGAAGGAGCTTACTCAAAGTGGGAGACACCAACCAAGAGATAAGGGGAGATGTTATAGACTTAGTGATAGAGTCAAGAGAGCAAGATTGTGGATTGCATCTAGGAACATTGTGTTTAATAATAGATCCCGTGGATTGGATTGTAAGAACACTTCGTTAGTTGGACCACCACTTATCACCTTATTTCCAAAAGATATTTTTAAAATAAGTATGGACCTTGAATGATGTAATGGTTTATGTATGCATACTTGTGTGACAATATGTTTCATGGATATGTATGAATGTTTGTCTTGATTTACCTTGAATTGCATTGTTTCTAACTTTTTCAATCTTATAAATAGATGCCTATTGCCATCAGCACTGTTGAGGAGTTT